>WNWK01009476.1:0-76377 GCA_009830355.1 Cherax destructor
CAGCTCCGGGACAGGCTACCCATATTACAACCTCAGGTTCAATGGCCTGTTAACCTGAGTGTAAAGGGAGCTTGGAGCAAAGAAACACAGTAGAAGATGTATTGAAATTGTATTTCCTTCAAAAATCAGTTAGATTAATTCCAGACTTTTGTCTTTTCCTTCACCAAGTAATTGTGATTATATAAGACTTTTGTCTTTTCCTTCACCAAGTATAACAAAGTGCTATTTACACATATGTACACTATATACAAAGGAGTAGTGTTTAGTGCACGCCACAGTTGTCTAGGCTAAGCAGCAGCCAAAAGACAGACAACTTTCCACAACCAGCTCTATGCAGGAATTCCAATGACAAACCGCGAGTGGTAACCACGTCACCTTTGTCATTGTTAAACTCGCATTTTAATTGGCTGAACCGAGTCGTTGATTTGATGATGGGGCCCCATCACCAAACCCTTAACGATGGTTCGCTGGTTGGAGGGGAGCCTATGTGGGTGTGTTTAACATGCTCCGAATAAAGGTTACATACTCTTTGCATGCAACAGTGGTGGAGGTGGCTTTGATGGCGGAAGAGGTGGCTTTGATGGCGGTATGGTGGTGGAGGTGGCTTTGATGGCGGAAGAGGTGGCTTTGATGGCGGTAGAGGTGGCTTTGATGGCGGTAGAGGTGGCTTTGATGGCGGTAGAGGTGGCTTTGATGGCGGTAGAGGTGGCTTTGATGGCGGTAGAGGTGGCTTTGATGGCGGTAGAGGTGGCTTTGATGGCGGTATGGTGGTGGAGGTGGCTTTGATGGCGGAAGAGGTGGCTTTGATGGCGGTATGGTGGTGGAGGTGGCTTTGACGGCGGAAGAGGTGGCTTTGATGGCGGTAGAGGTGGCTTTGATGGCGGTAGAGGTGGCTTTGATGGCGGTAGAGGTGGCTTTGATGGCGGTATGGTGGTGGAGGTGGCTTTGATGGCGGTAGAGATGGCTTTGATGGCGGTAGAGGTTGCTTTGATGGCGGTAGAGGTGGCTTTGATGGCGGTAGAGGTGGCTTTGATGGCGGTAGAGGTGGCTTTGATGGCGGAAGAGGTGGCTTTGATGGCGGTATGGGGGGTGGAGGTGGGTTTGATGGCGGTAGAGGTGGCTTTGATGGCGGTATGGTGGTTGAGGTGGCTTTGATGGCGGAAGAGGTGGCTTTAATGGCGGTAGAGGTGGCTTTGATGGCGGTATGGGGGGTGGAGGTGGCTTTGATGGCAGTTTGATGGCGGAGGTGGCTTTGATGGCATTATGGTGGTGAAGGTGGCCATTATGATAGAATGGAGACGGAGGGCATTTATGTAGTGTGATTGACATGGCAGTGATGAAATGTTATTAGTACATATGGTCATGGACCACCTAATTAATGGTGAAAATGGACGTGGCCATGGCCATGTACATCTTCATGAAGGAGGCCAAGGCGATGATAAGGAGGTAATGGTGGACATGATGTTGGGCTGTGGTGCAGTTGGCCATGATGTTGGTGCTGTGGTGCAGTTGGCCATGATGTTGGTGCTGTGGTGCAGTTGGCCATGATGTTGGTGCTGTGGTGCAGTTGGCCATGATGTTGGTGCTGTGGTGCAGTTGGCCATGATGTTGGTGCTGTGGTGCAGTTGGCCATGATGTTGGTGCTGTGGTGCAGTTGCCCATGATGTTTGTGCTGTGGTGCAGTTGGCCATGATGTTGGTGCTGTGGTGCAGTTGGCCATGATGGTGCTGTGGTGCAGTTGGCCATGATGTTGGTGCTGTGGTGCAGTTGGTAATGATGTTGGTGCTGTGGTGCAGTTGGCCATGATGTTGGTGCTGTGGTGCAGTTGGTTATGATGTTGGTGCTGTGGTGCAGTTGGCCATGATATTGGTGCTGTGGTGCAGTTGGCCATGATGTTGGTGCTGTGGTGTAGTTGGCCATGATGATGGTGCTGTGGTGTAGTTGGCCATGATGTTGGTGCTGTGGTGTAGGTGCCCATGAGGTTGGTTGTTACGGCCCCCTATCTAACAATGGTAGTTAGGTAATTACCTCACCGGCCGGCAGTCAAGGGGTTACGTCATCAGACCTGATGTTTGACTGCCGGGCCGGCTTGACTGACAGTGCTAACGAGACTCCCATATACAACACTGGAGAGTTCACCAGCTCCCTGATACACCTAGGGAGTGTACGAGACTCTCCCATATACACTGCTGGAGAGTGTCAGCGAGACTCTCCCCTATACAACACTGGAGAGTTCACTAGCTCCCTGATACACCTGGGAGTGTTCAACAGACAGACCTGGAGATTGACTCTTCGTGCTGGTGACGGCCTTAGACTATCTACTGGCTTATTCACCGTACCGACTGTGTTCCTGAGACTATGTACCTGAAAATGGACTGTTGTACCTGAACTTATGTACCTGAAAGTGTGTGACACTGGTAACAGGTGGTGTCTTGTGTGACACTGGTAACAGGTGGTGTCTTGTGTGACACTGGTAACAGGTGGTGTTTTGTGTGACACTGGTAACAGGTGATGTCTTGTGTGACACTATGTGGTGTCAGGTATTTAGTGGTGTAGTCAGAGTTTGTGACGATGGCACGACACAGGTTGAGTCGTGTATTTGATGTGTGTCATAACGTGGTGAAAAGGTTTTATTAGAGATGGGTTCATGATGCAAGGAAGGTGTCTTATGGGCACAGAGAGAAGGGTGTCGTGTGACACAGAAGAGAAGGCGTGTCGGGTGACACCGGGGGCGTGTCATGTGACACAGAGAACGGGTGTCAGGGGACCCCGTGAGAAGGCGTGCCATAAGACAAAGAGGTATCATGACAAGGTGTGGTAGTGTCCTGCGTGACACTAGAAGATGGCAGCGACTTGACACTACACCGAATACTTGATTTTACTTGTGACTTTTATCTTGTACTGTGGTTTTGTGTAAATAGGTTTTTACACAGATTATTAGATTATGTTTTTATTCAGATTATATGCTTTTATATTAATAATATATATTTAATATAATAAAAATCTGAAATACGATATTTTACTTAGTATCCCAAACAGTCGTTTAATTACAAATGCTTCTTTATTTGTAATATTGGTTCTGTGGTGTAGTTGGCCATTCTAGGTGGAGTGGTGGAGGCTGTTATAACTATGACCACACCTGACTATGACCTCACCTCACTATGACCACACCTGACTATGACCACACCTAACCTTGACCTCACCTCATTTTGACCACACCTCACTGTGACCTCACCTATGACCACACCTCGCTGTGACCTCACCTATGACCACACCTCACCTATGACCACACCTCACTATGACCACACCTCGCAATGACAGCACCTGTCTATGACCACACCTAACCATGATTTCACTTCACTATGACAACACCTCACTATGACCACACCTCACTGTGACCTCACCTATGACCAAATCTCACTATGACCACACCTCACTGTGACCTCACCTATGACCACACCTCACTATGACCACACCTCTGGACTCAGAACAACGCAGCAGAGGAAAATATTGCTACAGCGTCTCCTACTCCCTGCCAAGATGCCACATCCTTCACCTTCTACTGCTGCCCCCACAAAACATCAACAAATACGCATTCATCAGGATCCAAGATAATATAATTGAGATGCTAACTCGAGAAATACACTTACTTCAAAATTCCAGCGAAGAACTGAAGACTGTACAGGCTGTCTTTACTTCCGAAGTGAGTGTAGGGTAAGAGGCCATAATGATGGTATTGTGGTGAATGAGGTGGCAAAATGGTGGCAGCTATACTTGTGGTGTGATGGTGGAAGTGGCATTATGGTAGATTTATAGAGACATAGCCAGGATGGTGGTTTTTTGAGGTGGCCAGGTAAATGGAACGGTTATTACGTTGACCATGATAGTGGTGTGGTGGTGGTTGTGGGAATGTTGATAGTGTGGTAGTGGATTATGTCACGCTGGTGGTAGTGGTGTGGTGGTGTAGGTGGCCACACTAGTGTTGTGGAGGTGTAGGTGGCCATACTGGTGATGTAGGTGGTCACACTGGTTGTGTTGTGGTGTAGCTGGGAATACTGGAGTTGTGGTTGTGTAGGTGGGCAAACTGATAGTGTGGTGGTGTAGATGGGCACATTGTTGGTGTGGTGGTGTTGGATTCCACACTCGTGTTGTTGTGTAAGTGACCACACTGATGGTGTACATGGCCACACTTTTGGTGTGGTGGTGTAGGTGACAATACTGGTGGTGTTGGTGGCCAAACTGGTTGTGTAGTGGTGAGGCTACACTCTGGTGCTGTGGTGATGAAGGGGGCAATACTGGTGTTATGGTGGTGTAGGTGGCCACAATAGGGTTGTGGAAATGTAGGTGGC
This sequence comes from Cherax destructor, assembly GCA_009830355.1. Taxonomy (NCBI): domain Eukaryota; kingdom Metazoa; phylum Arthropoda; class Malacostraca; order Decapoda; family Parastacidae; genus Cherax; species Cherax destructor. Next base: position 4,350 of record WNWK01009476.1, read on the forward strand.
GACACTGGGGATGTGGTTGTGTAGGGGGCTACACACGAGTTGAGGAAATGTAGGTGTCCACACTGGTGGTGTTTTTGGTGTAGGTGGCCACACTGGTGGTGTGGTGGAGTAGTTGTCCACAATTGAGGTGTAGGTAGGTAGCAACACTATTGATATGGAGATGTAGGAGGCCACACTGGTGGTGTGGTGAAGTAGCTGGCCACATTGGAGGTGTAGGTGGCCACACTATTCGTATGGTGATGTAGTTAGTCACACTGGTAATGTGGTGGTGTAGTTAGCAAACAGGTGGTGTAATTGGCCACGCTTTTGGTGTAGTGGTGTAGGTGGCCAAACTAGTGATGTGGTGGTGTAGTTGGTCACACTGGTGGTGTGATAGTGTAGATGGCCACACTAGTGGTGTTGTGAAGTATATGGCCACACTGGTGATATGGTGTTGTAGTTGGCCACACTGGTGATGTGGTGGTGTAGTTGGCAACACCAGTGGTGTGATGGTGTATATGGCGACACTGGTGGTGTGGTGATGTAGTCGGCCACAGTTTTGGTGTGGTGGTATAGGTGGTCACATTGATGGTGTGGTGGTGCAGTTGGTTACACCGGTGGTGTAGGTGGCCACACTGGTGGTGTGGTTGAGTATTTGGCCACACTGATGGTGTCGTGGTGTACTTAGCCACACTGGTGGTGTCGTGGTGTAGGTGGCCACACTGGTGGTGTGATGGTGTAGCTAGCCACGCTGGTGGTGTGATGGTGTAGTTGGTCTCACTGGTGATGCGGTGTAGTTGCCAACACTGGTGGTGTAGTTGGCCACTCTCTTGGTGTGGTGGTGTAGGTGGTCATACTGGTGGTGTGGTGGTGTAGGTGGACACTCTGATGGCGTGGTGGTGTAGTTAGCCACACTGGTGGTGTTTTGGTGTATGTGGCCACACTGGTGGTGTGGTGGTGTAGTTAGCTACTGTTACGGCCCCCTATCTAACAATGGTAGTTAGGTAATTACCTCACCGGCCGGCAGTCAAGGGGTTACGTCATCAGACCTGATGTTTGACTGCCGGGCCGGCTTGACTGACAGTGTCATCGAGACTCTCCCCTAGTCAACACTGGAGAGTCCACCAGCTCACTGATACACTACTGGAGTTCGCCAGGCAGACCTGCTTGAGAGTTGTAGACTTTCGCAGTGTGGTGCTGGTGACAGGTCTACAGTGCTAACGAGACTCTCCCATATACAACACTGGAGAGTTCACCAGCTCCCTGATACACCTAGGGAGTGTACGAGACTCTCCCATATACACTGCTGGAGAGTGTCAGCGAGACTCTCCCCTATACAACACTGGAGAGTTCACTAGCTCCCTGATACACCTGGGAGTGTTCAACAGACAGACCTGGAGATTGACTCTTCGTGCTGGTGACGGCCTTAGACTATCTACTGGCTTATTCACCGTACCGACTGTGTTCCTGAGACTATGTACCTGAAAATGGACTGTTGTACCTGAACTTATGTACCTGAAAGTGTGTGACACTGGTAACAGGTGGTGTCTTGTGTGACACTGGTAACAGGTGGTGTCTTGTGTGACACTATGTGGTGTCAGGTATTTAGTGGTGTAGTCAGTCAGCGTTTGTGACGGTGGCACGACACAGGTTGAGTCGTGTATTTGATGTGTGTCATAACGCGGTGAAAAGGTTTTATTAGAGATGGGTTCATGATGCAAGGAAGGTGTCTTATGGGCACAGAGAGAAGGGTGTCGTGTGACACAGAAGAGAAGGCGTGTCGGGTGACACCGGGGCGTGTCATGTGACACAGAGAACGGGTGTCAGGGGACCCGTGAGAAGGCGTGCCATAAGACAAAGAAGTATCATGACAAGGTGTGGTAGTGTCCTGCGTGACACTAGAAGGTGGTAGCGACTTGACACTACACCGAATACTCTATTTTGCTTGTGACTTTTATCTTGTACTGTGGTTTTGTGTAAATAGGTTTTTACACAGATTATTAGATTATGTTTTTATTCAGATTATATGCTTTTATATTAATAATATATATTTAATATAATAAAAATCTGAAATACGATATTTTACTTAGTATCCCAAACAGTCGTTTAATTACAAATGCTTCTTTATTTGTAATATGGGGGCCCGTCCGGGATCATATTGTTTGTCAGGGAAATGACTGTTTGGGATAAAATTTATTACATAGTACCTGAATCTTTGTGTGTCGGTCATTTTGTGGTGGGGGTGTTACGGCCCCCTATCTAACAATGGTAGTTAGGTAATTACCTCACCGGCCGGCAGTCAAGGGGTTACGTCATCAGACCTGATGTTTGACTGCCGGGCCGGCTTGACTGACAGTGCTAACGAGACTCCCATATACAACACTGGAGAGTTCACCAGCTCCCTGATACACCTAGGGAGTGTACGAGACTCTCCCATATACACTGCTGGAGAGTGTCAGCGAGACTCTCCCCTATACAACACTGGAGAGTTCACTAGCTCCCTGATACACCTGGGAGTGTTCAACAGACAGACCTGGAGATTGACTCTTCGTGCTGGTGACGGCCTTAGACTATCTACTGGCTTATTCACCGTACCGACTGTGTTCCTGAGACTATGTACCTGAAAATGGACTGTTGTACCTGAACTTATGTACCTGAAAGTGTGTGACACTGGTAACAGGTGGTGTCTTGTGTGACACTGGTAACAGGTGGTGTCTTGTGTGACACTATGTGGTGTCAGGTATTTAGTGGTGTAGTCAGTCAGAGTTTGTGACGATGGCACGACACAGGTTGAGTCGTGTATTTGATGTGTGTCATAACGCGGTGAAAAGGTTTTATTAGAGATGGGTTCATGATGCAAGGAAGGTGTCTTATGGGCACAGAGAGAAGGGTGTCGTGTGACACAGAAGAGAAGGCGTGTCGGGTGACACCGGGGGCGTGTCATGTGACACAGAGAACGGGTGTCATGGGACCCCGTGAGAAGGCGTGCCATAAGACAAAGAAGTATCATGACAAGGTGTGGTAGTGTCCTGCGTGACACTAGAAGATGGTAGCGACTTGACACTACACCGAATACTCTATTTTACTTGTGACTTTTATCTTGTACTGTGATTTTGTGTAAATAGGTTTTTACACAGATTATTAGATTATGTTTTTATTCAGATTATATGCTTTTATATTAATAATATATATTTAATATAATAAAAATCTGAAAAACGATATTTTACTTAGTATCCCAAACAGTCGTTTATTACAAATGCATCTTTATTTGTAATAGCTACACTAGTGGTGTGGTGGTGTAGGGGGCCACACTGGTGGTGTGGTAGAGTTAGCCACACTGGTGGTGTGGGGGTGTAGGGGGCCACACTGGTGGTTTGGTGGTGTAGGAGGGCCACACTGGTGGTGTGGTGGTGTAGGGGGCCACACTGGTGGTGTAGTTAGCCACACTGGTGGTGTGGTGGTGTAGGGGGCCACACTGGTGGTGTGGTGGTGTAGTTGGCCACACTTTTGGTTTGGTGGTGTAGGGGGCCACACTGGTGGTGTAGTGGTGTAGATAGATACACTGGTGGTGTGGTGGTGTAGTTGGCCACACTGGTGGTGAGGTAGTGAAGGTGGCCACACTGGTGGTGTAGGGAGGCCACATTGGTGGTGTGGTGGTGTAGTTAGCGACACTAGTGGTGTGGTGGTGTAGTTGGCCACACTGGTGGTGTGGTGGTGTAGTTGGCCACACTGGTGGTGTGGTGGTGTAGTTGGCCACACTGGTGGTGAGGTAGTGAAGGTGGCCACACTGGTGGTGTAGGGAGGCCACATTGGTGGTGTGGTGGTGTAGTTAGCGACACTAGTGGTGTGGTGTTGTAGTTGGCCACACTGGTGGTGTGGTGGTGTAGTTAGCCACACTGGTGGTGTAGGTGACCACACTGGTGGTGTAGTTGGCCACACTGGTGGTGTGATGGTGAAGGTGGCCACACTGGTAGTGTAGGGGGCCACACTGGTGGTGTAGTTAACCACACTACTGGTGTGATGGTGTAGTTAGTCACACTGGTAGTTTGGTGGTAAAGGTGGCCACACTGGTGGTGTGGTGGTGTAGTTGGCCACATTGGAGGTTTGGTGGTGAAGAGCAACACAGGTAGTTTGGTGGTGTAGGTGGCCACACTGGTGGTGTGGTGGTGTAGTTAGGCACACTGGTGGTGTGGTAGTGTAGGTGGTAAAACTGGTGGTGTGGTGGTGTATTTGGCTACACTGGTTGTGTGATGGTGAAGGTGGCCACACTGGTTGTGTAGTTAGCCACACTGGTGGTGTGGTGGTGTAGTTAGCCACCCAAGTGGTGTGGTGGTGTAGGTGGCCACACTGGTGGTGTGGTGGTATAGTTAGCCACACTGGTTGTGTGGTGGAGAAGGTGGCCACACTGGTGGTGTGGTGGTGTAGGGGGCTACACTGGTGGTGTGGTGGAGTAGGTAGCCACACTAGTGTTGTGGTGGTGTAGGGGCCACACTGGTGGTGTGGTGGTGTAGTTGGGCGCACTGGTGGTGTAGTTGGCCACACTGGTGGTTTGGTGGTGTAGTTGGCCACACTTGTGGTTTGGTGGTGTAGGGGGCCACACTGGTGGTGTGGTGGTGTAGATAGTCACACTGGTGGTGTGGTGATGTAGTTGGCCACACTGGTGGTGAGGTAGTGAAGGTGGCCACACTGGTGGTGTAGGGAGGCCACACTGGTGGTGTGGTGGTGTAGTTAGAGACACTAGTGGTATGGTGGTGTAGTTGGCCACACTGGTGGTTTGGTAGTATAGGGCCACACAGGTGGTTTGGTGGTGTAGGTGGCCACACTGGTGGTGTGGTGGTGTAGTTAGCCACACTGGTGGTGTAGGTGACCACAATTGTGGTGTGGTGGTGTAGTTGGCCACACTGGTGGTGTGATGGTGAAGGTGGACACACTGGTGGTGTAGGTGGCCACACTGGTGGTGTGGTGGTGTAGGTGGCCACACTGGTGGTGTGCTGGTGAAGGTGGCCACACTGGTGGTGTAGTTAGCCACTCTGGTGGTGTTGTGGTGTAGGGGCCACACTGGTGGTGTGGTGGTGTAGGTGGCCCAGAAGTGGACCAGTAATGTCTTCCCAGTTCGTCTCTTGGTGGTAATCTCCAACTAAAATTTATGCGTCTCTTCCCTCCTGGGTCCCGATATATCCATTTTACACCTCAGCTTCACTATTTGCTGGCAAGACGAACACATTAGAATCCAAGTCTAGGATAAAATGGATCCAGTGTCAATGCGCTGGGGATTACGCTAGTTATAAAGTATTTATTTGCACTTGTAAATTAAATAAGCTCTCCCATTTGTTGCAAATATTGAACAAGAGTTAACATCTAAGGCTTCTATTGGAACGATGTTTAGTCCAAGTGACATCCACTGGGTTCCACTCCTTTTGCTAAAATGCAGGAAACTGCGTCTTCAATTTTCAGGTTCACCAACACTGGATAGTTGAAGATTGAGTAAGAAATGTCTCCTGGTCTCACGAATAATGATTTCTGCTGCGACATACAGTTGATAGGTTCAGAATCTGGTATAAACCTTTGAAATGTAGCGGAATGAGAGATTTACAGCACGAATATAAAGCAGACAAATCTGCAGCAACTACTTTATGCTATCTTGTCAAAATACGTCAATACGGACCAGAGTCTTTAAAAAGAACGATTCCAGCACCTTGTTGAATCAATGCCACGAAGAATTCAGGCTGTTCTGGGTACAAAGGAGAGCCCTACCCTGTACCCGAAGTGTACCTAATAGAGTGGCCACTGAGAGTACATATGCATAAGAATACATCTGCACATGCATATATAATATGTAAATATAAATACACAAATGTACATATGCACAAATGCATACAGATAATACACATGTACGTACTGTATACCTGGAGACCTGGAGAGGGTTTCGGGGATCGACGCCCCTGCGGCTCGGTCTGTGACCAGGCCGTGACACATGTATACATATTTTTGTATTTTGCATGAATTGAGGTAGAGGTGGCCGAGCTTGTAGGATACGGGGATCCCTTTCTCGGATCGGGAAGTGTCGGAAATACATCTAGTTCATTGCATTGCTTGTACTGGCTCGTCAACTTTCTGGTGAGCGAGAAGTGGCCACTGAAAGTCTCTTCTTAGTTGCATGTATGTCCACTCACCTAGCAAATTATTGATAGCTTTATCAACTTACTCATTTTGTTGCAAACTGGAGCGTAATGGATATTTCAAGCATACGTTACTTGGACACTCCACTCTGGGCTCGCAACCATTGCTTTAGACAGTTTCCTGAAAGACTGGTTAGCGGAGGTGGCCTCTCAATCTTCTAAAGCACAGCTCAACAGCTGCACTAGTATCCCTTGTGGTGCGACAACGCGAACGAGTATCCCTTGTGGTGCGACAATGTGCACGAGCATCCCTTGTGGTGCGACAATGTGCACGAGCATCCCTTGTGGTGCGACAATGTGCACGAGCATCCCTTGTGGTGCGACAATGTGCACGAGCATCCCTTGTGGTGCGACAATGTGCACTAGCATCCCTTGTGGTGCGACAATATACACGAGCATCCCTTGTGGTGCGACAATGTGCACGAGCATCCCTTGTGGTGCGACAATGTGCACTAGCATCCCTTGTGGTGCGACAATATACACGAGCATCCCTTGTGGTGCGACAACGCGAACGAGTATCCCTTTGTGGAGCAAGTGTGTTGGAATGAGAGTTGGTTTGTATGCATGACTGAGCTGGGGAAGAGCCCCGTTGGATCCATCCTCGCCACCGACCCCTGACCCCCATGTTTGCACGCCCACACTTCCCAGATTTATGGGCCATATATACCACTTTCACCCAGATAATACCGTGATATGTTTCATCTCGTCTCTCAGGGAAGGTCGCCACGCCCTCAGCTGGCCGGGATATGCCAGGCCAAACGAGATTCCGGCAGATACAACCCAGTTACAGATGGCAGCACTTTGTAGGGACTAATATTATCCAGACGCGCACGAGACGTTGAGTTTACACGTTTGAGTAATAAATTCTAATGACGGCAACACTTCAAGTAAAGGCAAGAGAGAATAAAAAGATATTACCAGAGTATATGTGAGTTAATACGAGTGCAGATAAATAAAGAAAACCTCAAGGAAGTACATGAGAATAGAAGGTAGAATAAGAGAAAATGGGATTACAATATACTACATATAAGTAACAAGAAGTAAACCTCGAACTTGGAAATACAACACAGGAGTATATGTTAATTAAAACATGTCAGAAAATTACAATAACTACCCAACATCACCACCACCAACTATCATCACTACCCAATACAAACACCCATCACCACCACCAACTATCATCACTACCCAACACAACCACCCATCACCACCACCAACTATCATCACTACCCAACATAACCACTCATCACCATCATCACTACCCAACACAACTACCCATCACCACCACCAACTAAATCACTACCCAACACAACCACCCATCATCACCACCAACTATCATCACTACCCAACACAACCACCCATCATCATCACCAACTATCATCACTACCCAACGCAACCACCCATCACCACCACCAACTATCATCACTACCCATCACAACCATTCATCACCATCATCACTACCCAACACAACTACCCATCACCACCACCAACTAAATCACTACCCAACAAAACCACCCATCACCACCACCAACTATCATCACTACCCAACACAACCACCCATCACCACCACCAACTATCATCACTACCCAACACAACTACCTATCACTATAACCAACTATCATCACTACCCAACACAACCACCCATCACCACCACCAACTATCATCACTACCCAACACAACCACCCATCACCACCATCCCTACCCAACACAACCACCCATCACCACCCACTATCATCACTACCGAACACAACCACCCATCACCAACTATCATCACTACCCAACAGAACCACCCATCACCATCACCAACTATCATCACTACCCAACACAACCACCCATCACCACCACCACCATCATCACGACCCAACACAACCACCCATCACCACCAACTATCATCACTACCCAACACAACCACCCATCACCATCACCAACTATCATCACTACCCAACACAACCACCCATCACCACCACCATCATCACTACCCAACACAACCACCCATCACCACCAACTATCATCACTACCCAACACAACCACCTATAATCAACTATCATCACTACCCAACACAACCACCCATCACCATCACCAACTATCATCACTACCCAACACAACCACCCATCACCACCACCAACTATCATCACCACCCAACACAACCACCCATCACCACCACCAACTATCATCACTACCCAACACAACCAAACATCACCACCACCAACTATCATCACTACCCAACACAACCAAACATCACCACCACCAACTATCATCACTACCCAACACAACCAAACATCACCACCACCAACTATCATCACTACCCAACACAACCAAACATCACCACCATAAATATTACAAAAAAAAAAACTCATTTGTAATAAAGGACTGTTCAGGATAACAATAAAGTCTCAGATTTCCAATATTTAATATATTATTATTAATATTAAAATAGTTACTCTTTAATATAGCTATACATAAATAATCTTTAATGTAAAAGATCTTAGATTTAGCTACATTTAAAATCTTATAACATTTAAATTAAAAAGGGTTATAAAACATATCAAGTAAAAGAAATCATAAAATTCAGTGCCATTGTCAAACATCGTTGCCATCTTGTGTGTCACGCATGACACTGCCACACCTCGTCATGATACGCCTTCACTCCGTGTCCTCAGACACTATCTCTGTATTATGGCACGCCTTCTCACGGGGTCCCACGACACCCGTTCTCTGTGTCACATGACACGCCCTCAGTGTCACCCGACACGCCTTCTCTACTGTGTCACATGACACCCTTCTCTCTGTGCCATAAGACACCTTCGCTGTGTCACACGACACCTTTTCTGTGCCACATGGCACGCCCCTTGTATCACGAACACAATCTCTAAAACCTTTGCACTACGTCATCCGACAAAACACTAAATTACACGACTCTCTACTTGTTTGGTGTCACCTGACAAACACCGGGTTCACACTGACTTTCCACAATAAGGCTCACAGGGTACAACACACCCTGGCTAGTCCGTGTCGCCTGACACGCCTACCAGGTATAACACACCCGGACTTTCCTTACTTCTGTCCGTCGCATCTCACGAATCTCATCAGGTACTACACACCCTGACTTCCACGTCGGTGTTCCTGATGAGAGACGCACAAATAGCTGAGTTAGAAGTCTCAGTCCACGGGTGTCCAACCAATCAATGTACGCCGTGTTTTAGTCTGGTGAATACTCTCAATATCCAGATACGTCGTGAGAGTCTCTGTCACCAGCAATTCCGAAGTCAGGAATACACTCTCAAGCCAGTCTATGAGAGTCTCAAAACAGGTCCTGTCACCAGGTGCGTCTGGTGCACACTCAAGAAGGTCCTGTCACCAGGTGCGTCCGGTGCACACTGTCAGTCAAGCCGGCTCAGCAGTCCAACATTGGGTCTGATGACGTTCCCAGTGGTACTGCCGGCCGGCAGGGTAACTACCTAACCATCTTTATGGGTAGGAGGCCGCAACAACCAACTATCATCACTACCTAACACAACCACCCATCACCACCACCCACTATCATCACTACCTAACACAACCAAACATCACCACCACTATCATCACTACCTAACACAATCACCCATCACCACCCAACACATCCACCCATCACCACCACCACCATCATCAATACCCAACACAACCATCCAACACCACCACCTACTATCATACTACCCAACACAACCACCCATCACCACCACCCAACACAACAACCAACTATCATCACTACCCAACGCAACCCCCTATCGCCACCACCCAACATAACCACCCATCACTACCACTTAACACAACCACCCATTAACACCCCCCACCCAACACAACCACCCATTACCACCCCACCCAGCACAACTACCCATCACAACCACCCAACATCACAACCAACTATCATTACTACCCAACACAACCACCTACCACTACCACCCAACATAACCACCCATCACCACCACTTAACACAACCACCCATTACCACCCCCACCCAACACAACCACCCATGACCAACACCCAGCACAAGCACCCATCACCACCATCTAACACAATCATCTATCACCACCATAAAATACAACCACTCATCACTTCCACCCAACACATCCACCCATCACCATCACACAACAAATCCAACCATCACCACCATCACCCAACATAATCATTCGGCACTACCACCGAAAACAACCACCAACCATCACCATTACCCAATACAACCACCAATCACCATCACCCAATTCCACCACTCAGCACCACCATCCATCGACACCTCACAACACCACCTACCACCACCATCCATCACCACCACCCAACACCACCATCCATCACCACCACCCAACACCACCACCCATCACCACCACCCAACACCACCATCCATCACCACCACCCAACACCACAATCCATCACCACCATCCAACACCACCAACCATCACCACCATGCAACACCACCATCTATCACCACCACCCAACACCACCATCCACCACCACCACACAACACCAACATCCATCACCACCACCCAACACCACCATCCATCACCACCACCCAACACCACCATACATCACCACCACCCAACACCACCATCCATCACCACCACCCAACACCACCATCCATCACCACCACCCAACACCACCATCCATCACCACAACCCAACACTACCATCCATCACCACCACTCATCACCACCATCGATCACCACCACCCAACACCACCATCCATCACCACCACCCAACACCACCATCCATCACCATCACCCAACACCACCATCCATCAGAACCACCCAACACCAACATTCATCACCACCACCCAACATCACTATCCATCACCACCACCCAACACCAACATCCATCACCACCACCCAACACCAACTTCCATCACCACTACCCAACACTACCATCCATCACCACCACTCATCACCACCATCCATCACCACTACCCAACACCACCATCCATCACCACCACTCATCACCACTATCCATCACCACCACTCAACACCATCGATCACCACCACCCATCACCACCATCCATCACCACCACCCAACACCTCTATCCATCACCCCCACCAATTACCAATACCATCCACACGACAAACCAACATTACCACTAGGGATGTTCCAAAGGAGTGACATGGGCCATTTTTAACTATTGTCTCATGGGTTGAGTAGCAGTGCATGTAAGAATACACATTGGTGGCCTTCCTATATACTGTAATTTTAAAAATTCTTTCAACGCAGTGTATCAACACATATAAGAATGAAAGTTTAGATTCCACTTCTTTCTCTACAGTGAATTTAAAAGACGGGATCAGAGCGTTGTTTAGGTAAAAATGTATCAAGGGTCCCCTTTAAATGGACCCGTTTTCTAAAGGTGCAAAATTCCTAAGACATTTGCAATATTTATCTATGTTTGGTATGTAAAGTCTTTTTTATCATATCCAAAGTCTGCCTCAAAAGCTTGTGGGATAGATAAACTATCTCTGTCTCCTTTAGGATAAATTACAGATGTTCCCTTTATATGAATTCCCATCAAATGGATCGTTCTCTATAGGTACAGAATCTCGAAGATAATTGCCAGTGATATCTATAGTTTATATGTAAAGTCTTTTCATAATATCATAGTCTGACCGAATTTTTGATAATTGCCATGTCACGTTCGTTAGGTTATTACTACAGTATCAGTAGTTTTGGGATGTCTTCTAATGGTATAATATTCACAGTGCCCCACGGCCAGGTCGCTAAAGCTCTCGCTTCACACAGCGAGGGTCTGCGTTCGATTCCCAGAGCGTGTAGAAACATTGGGCGTGTTTCTTTACACCTGTTGCTTATGTTCACCCATCAGTAAAATGGGTACCTGGGTGTTAGTCGACTGGTGTGGGTCGCATCCTGGGACACTAATCTAATTTGCCCGAAATGCTCAGCATAACAAGGGGCTTTCTATATAGTAGTATGTCATTGATGTCAGCTAGGCATACATATGTGTCTAGAGCAGCTGATGCCTTACTGTCAGCTGTATAATGTACTGCAGGGTAAAATAGAACAGAAATCCATTACAGAATTTATGCACACTCCAGTACAACCATTGAGTTCAGTACCAGAACCTCTACCATCCACCTCAGCTCAGTAGGACCACAGCATAACTCTCCACTCTTCACAATCATCCACAAACACCAGCACCCACAATTTAAGGTAAGAAATACTATTATTTCTGTTGCATTTGTAGTCTTAAGCAGTAAAAACAAAATAATGCATCATGGCAATAAACTACAATTACATATTCCTTTTATTTTTGTAAGATCTGGAGGTCTAAAAAAAATTGTTTGGCTTTTTGGGGGCTCCCAGGAACATAATCCTATTTTTCCCATAAGTTCTTCAGTTTGTCTAACACTGTTTTGTGTAACACGGTGTTTTCAGGAACGTAACAACTGTATATATATACATATATATATTTCTTCCTTTCAACACATTGGCCGTTTCCCACCGAAGCGGGGTGGCCCAAAAGGAATAACGAAAGTTTCTCCTTTTACATTTAGTAATATATACAGGAGAAGGGGTTACTAGCCCCTTGCTCCCAGCATTTTAGTCGCCTCTTACTACACGCATGGCTTTCGGAGGAAGAATTCTGTTCCACTTTCCCATGGAGATAAGAGGAAATAAGAACAAGAACTAGTAAGCAAATAGAAGAAAACCCAGTGGGGTGTGTATATATATGCTTGTACATGAATGTGTAGTGTGACTTAAGTGTAAGTAGAAATAACAAGACATACCTGATATCTTGCATGTTTATGAGACAGAAAAAAGACACCAGCAATCCTACCATCATGTAAAACAATTACAGGCTTTCGTTTTACACTCACTTGTCAGGACGGTAGTACCTCCCTGGGAGGTTGTTGTCTACCAGCGTACTGGGTCTATGATACAGACACTTTATCTTGGGTCTATGATACAGACACTTTATCTTGAGTCTATGATACAGACACTTTATCTTGGGTCTGTGATACAGACACTTTATCTTAGGTCTATGATACATACACTTTATCTTGAGTCTATGATACAGACACTTTATCTTGGGTCTATGATACAGACACTTTATCTTGAGTCTATGATACAGACACTTTATCTTGGGTCTATGATACAGACACTTTATCTTGGGTCTATGATACAGACACTTTATCTTGAGTCTATGATACAGACACTTTATCTTGGGTCTATGATACAGACACTTTATCGTGGGTCTGTGATACAGACACTTTATCTTGAGTCTATGATACAGACACTTTATCTTGGGTCTATGATACAGACACTTTATCGTGGGTCTGTGATACATACACTTTATCTTGGGTCTATGATACAGACATTTACTTCATGCATCAATTATGGGTCAGAATGTAATGTGTGGCTGCCTACACTGAAGATTATTATAATAATTTCTAGTTATATAATTTCATTAATATATTTGCTATCAAACACGATTCACCACTACTCGAAAAAGCACTCATTTTGATACAGATGGGGTCCACCTCTAGTGCATCTTGTGGGGACCCATAGCCTGGGGTCCACCTCCAGTGCATATTGTGGGGACCTATAGCCTGGGGTGTACTTCTAGTGCATATTGTGGGGACCCATAGCCTGGTGTCCACCTCTAGTGCATCTTGTGGAGACCTATAGCCTGGGGCCCACCTCTAGTGCATATTGTGGGGACCTATTGCCTGGGGCCCACCTCTAGTGCATATTGTGGGGACCCATAGCCTGGGGTCCACGTCTAGTGCATCTTGTGGAGACCTATAGTCTGGGGCCCACCTCTAGTGCATATTGTGGGGACCCATAGCCTTAAAGAAGTAGATAAAAAGGCTTTAAGGAAATAAATTTGGATTTTTGCGATGACGTTTGAATTTTCTATTTCTCTTCCCACTCTGGCTATAGAAAATGCACAAATATGTATATATTATTATGTAAAATAATACACAAGGTTTAAAGCATACTATGATGGCACATAGATACATGGGGTATTTAGTACATGGAATATAAGACACTTGGAGTTACAGGTACATGTAGCTACATGTTTGTCAGAAGACAAAAATTACATTACAATAATCCCATCTAGTTTCTCAGAGCTGAGGCGCATGCCCAGGTTACAAGAGGCGTTACCTCTCTGAAATGTCGCACTGAGCCTCTGGAGTAAATAACTAGCTGCTCTGGGTTCTTTAATTGACGTGCATAGTCTTGGATGTTCTGTTTCCCCATGTGCCAGGGGTCTTTAATCCTATGGGAAGAAACATTTAATAAAGTGCAAGTTCACTATATTACCTTGACTTGACGTGTATCGTTACCTCCCATGTTAACTCCCACCACCTGGCAGGAGTTAACATGGGACCCTCCGGGAGAGTTCACATCACTTGACTCTTCATTCTCACCAAGTTTGTAAGTATGGAATTTCACTCTTCTTTCTTTTTACATTATGTGTGTTGGGTTTTTGTTAATTTAACCGGATCTGATTTGACTTATGTATTTTAACGCATTTTTTCTTAGTCCTCACAACTCTTTTAAAGACATTCTATCTATCATGTGACTGCTTGTTTGGGTTTTTAACTTTTTATTTGTCTTTTTTAGCTTTATTGATCGAACTGGATTACTCAACACCGGCAGTTTGATATAGGCAATAGATCAGAAACTTAACCTTATCTTTAAATGGACACGGAAGTGTGTCTCTTCACCTTTGTAATTGATCATCTGTTGGTTTCAGAGCCCATCAGCCTACCTCATCTTTAAGGGGATACAACAATGGTCTCCTCACCTGTTGTTACTGACCATCTGTTGGTTTCAAAGCCCATCAATCAACCACCATAGAGTATGCAATGCGAACATCTCCCATCAGTGAAACAACTGTTGGCGTCAATACTCCGTTTAGGGCTGAAGTTTATACCATAGCCACGTCCATCAGAGACTACCTCGTCTCACACCAGCTTCTCGTTCACACACTGAATCTTGAGAGCCACTTGCCATATCAATCAGCATAACGGAGGATCATCTGTCCGTGTAAATATTACCTTTTCTTCTTCTTCCTCTTGATTCTCCGGTACTCTCCCGGCCCGGGTCTCTTCCAGATGGTGACCCGGCCTTGGCTCCCTCCCATGGCAGACCTATGTCTGCCATGGGAGGAGGTACAAGCACCTCCTTCATTAGATTTTCTTTACGAAATTTATTTATGTATTTTATTTTTTTCATTATCTGCTTCAGTTAGGAAGATTTTATGTTCGATTGTTTTTAACGTTTTATATAATATTTTTTGCATATTTACAATAAAACTGTTTATTTACTTCTCTTATAATTTATTAGACAATATTTGCTTTCCATAAGGAGGATTGGTCATTTCAAATTCCCTTTGAGGGTCTGAAATCGCCGTTATACCTTCACACAAGACAGGGCATCAAATATACCAAAGTTCTACCAACAGGAAATCCCTTGCATGAGAGGCTCTGACCTGGTCACAGACCGGGCCGCGGGGGCGTAGACCCCCGGAACCCTCTCCAGGTAAACACTATCAGGAGGCGAGCTCTGTTCTTCCCCGACACACTCTCAAGCATTGTTGAGGCAATATTCTCAACTTCTGTGCCATCTCAGTGTGACTGTACGTAGGTGTTGACAGGTGTAGTTCTGATTGCGGAGTTTGTTAGGTTATCCCAGATTTTGGCTTCATTAATGAACTCTTCATCAAGATCCTATAATTGTTCCTAAGGCTGGAAAAATGATAAAACAGAACTTATGGAGAGAGAAAAAGGGCACGTTGAGGGATGCCAGGTTTATTAGTATTACGAAAAACCATTGAAAGAAGCTAGAGAAGGGAAATCACTGCTACAAGTTCACTTATGCCACATGAAGACAGAAAAGCAGGAAGTGCAATCTGTAATTCTTTGAGGAAGTGAAACTTGGTCCTACTATCTTTTTAGAGTGAGTAACGACCTCAGGACTGTTGCTTCCATAGGCAACACCTAATATAGTTTATGAAGGAAGGAGAGATAACACTAATGGGAAACAATTTGAAAAAATATAAACAGGAAAACGAAGACCATAAATTTTGACTTGAGTTTACTTGTATGATGAAGGCGAGACAAATGGCTTATGGGTGAAGACTCATAAGCCACATGATTAATTCTGCAATTGAGTTTTCGCTTGTTTCTGAAGCCGTGAGTTGAAGTGTAGTTTGTCATGGCAGGAGTTACAACAGAAGGATAGTTATAAACATGAGCTCAAGTGATCCTAATGAGATGCTTAAGATCAAAAAAACTGAGGTGAAAAGAACACAGCGTGACAATGCAAAGTGAAGGAAGGGTAAAAGAGGGTCGGCGCGCGAGGTTCTGGACACAAGGTGTGGAATGGTTCAAAGAGGGAAGGGATTAAAGGGAGTGAGAGAGTGGGAGGGATGAAAGAGATCATGTCCCCGTGTTCGTTCATCGCTAATGGTTCTTGATGCGTGTTTAAGTGAGGCTGAGGGTCGCCTGCATTCACTCAATATGAATTTGGAATCCCCGAAGGGGAACCTTTAAGAGGTTGCCTAAATTATTTGTATTCCCTCCTCCAACGTTCTCATTTCATTTCGCTCATAATTCGAGAATACTTCTTACAAACACCTTCAAATATTCAACAGTTATTTAAGGAAATGACGATCAAATTATTTTAACAATGTTCATGTTCACGTTGAATCACGTTACATAATTTTCAGTTTAGTTCTTCTCAACAGCTTCAGTATTTAGTTACTGATGCATCTTAGGGCCAGGATAGTAACTATGCATCTTAGGGCCAGGATAGTAACTATGCATCTTAGGGCCAGGATAGTAACTATGAATCGTAGGGCCAGGATAGTAACCATGCATCTTAGGGCCAGGATAGTAACTATGCATCTTAGGGCCAGGATAGTAACTATGCATCTTAGGGCCAGGATAGTAACTATGCATCTTAGGGCCAGGATAGTAACTATGCATCTTAGGGCCAGGATAGTAACTATTAAATTTCGTTGTCTTGTTGGCGAATTTGTTGATGCAGAAAAATAGTAAATAAAGCTTTTGCAGCATTGGACTCAACACCATAAATGGAAAATGACTCATCTGATTAGCATCAAATTTCACCACAGTTGTGGCTGCCTAAACACAAGAGACCCGCTGCCAGTGGAAGGCATAAGTCACAGTTTCCAAAATTTATTGAATAAATTGTTATATTCACTTTTGTGTGCAATAACTAAAGAATGTTTCTTCTGGTTGCCATCAAAATATTATTGACAATGCATTCTAGAAGAGGAATATTATCCCACATGTTTAGTGAGTACCATCAAAATTGAATCTTTTCTCAAAACGTTAATAAACTTGGAATAATTGAAAATAGATAAATTAATGGAGAAATTTCACTCACTTTGACATGAGCAAATTTTAATCTTCAAATTTTATTAATACCTAGAGAATGCCTCTTCTGATCAGCTTTAAACCCTAAATGCTGTGTATATTAATAGGAAATATTTCTGCGTTAATTTTGGGCGGTATAGTTTCAATTTGCCGTTTTCTGGGAGTTTTATCAAACTGATTTTTTCAATATAATTAAAATATAAAAAAATCTTAAAGGATTATAAAGAACTTCAAATAAACAGCAGATGAGAAAAATAAATTTGGAAAAAAATCAGCTTTTTTTTTTTAAAGTTTAACGAGGAGAAACTTATATTTTTCGAAATATTCTCAGCAACTTTTTGATTAGTTTCAAATTTATTATGAATTGATAATGCATCCTGGGCAAGATTCAAGGGACTTTCTGCACTCATGGGTGACGTCTGCACAATGGTACATAGGTCATTCCCAAATATTATCTCCGTGTGATAGGTGGACGAAAGCTTCTCCGATCAGCATCATATTTGAAAATAATGATGTATCCTACATAGAAAAAATGAGCTATATTTGATGGAGTGTGTAGATGCCCTTTTGGCACGGCTAATGTCAGAGGGTCTTACTTTCAGGGATCACAATATTGTAACTATCACATCTGTGAGGAAAAGAATAGGACTGATAATACTGCACCTTAATTACTGTGGATGTTTGGAGTCTTTTGACCTGTACTCCTTGGAACGCAGGCGAGAGAGATACTTCATAATCTGCATCTTGAAAATCCTAAAGTAACTGGTCCCAATTATGCACATCGAAATCACTTCCTTCGACAGCAAAAAGACTAGGAAGACGATGCAACATGTCCTCAGTGAAAAGCAGGAGCACCATGAGTACGCTAAGAGAAAACACAATAAGTGTTCGGTGCCCAAGACTGTTCAACAGCCTCTCACCATTCATAAGGGAAATTTCCAGTAGACACCTAGCTGCACTCAAAAGGAAACTGTGCAGATACCTAAAGTCGGTACCGATGAGCCGGGCTGTTTCGTACATTGGCCAGCAGTAACAAACTCGTTGATCAGGCCCTGATCCACCTGGAGGCTTGGTGAAGGACTAGACAGCAGGAGGATTGATCCTCAGAGCGATTTACAGGAAAACACCAGGTAGACGCCTTAGTACTGGACAAGCAGTTATCAATACTTGCATGTGTAACCTGAGTGTCGTCTGGTTCACTTCCTCCCAACACTGACTACACCTTCAGTTGAGAGGAACTGGTGGCAGGAAAAACGAACATTCCCAGAATCTGGAAACACGAGTCTCAGTGCCTGGGTTTACCACCTACTCTTTCGCTTTTTCTCTAATCTTTCCTCTCTTCCCATTAATTTTCTTCTCTCCCCACATTCCCCACGTCCCTCACACATTCAGGGATCTTGCCAGAGAGTGAATGACTGACTGACTGTCTCCCACACAAAAGGTCTTATCAGAGTGACTGACTGTTTCCTATTCGTTTGTTGTATTGACTTGACTTTTTTATTTAGTATTATGAAATTAATTACAAAAAAAACTGTTTGGACGTAAGTAGCAGCCCGCCCACAGGGCCTTTCTTCTATTTCATTTTTGAGTGATAATTTTAGTGGTAATTACGATGACTTCCTAAGCGATATTTTTCTAGTTTTAAAGTGAGACATTCTTAAGGTAAGATCAAAATTGGATTGAATCTGGAGTTGTATTTAAATATCTGGTATTGTATTCGAATATTGTATTATTTTGCATCAAAGCAAAATAAAGTATTGTCAAATTATGTCATACCATTGCAAGATTAACACTCCCAGGTCATTCAAATTAATTTTTCGCTCTATTGTATAATTAGAGTTTGTAGTATGTTCCGATTTAGCTATGGAGTTAGAGGAGGATGGGGTTTGGGTTGGGGTTTGGGTTGGGGTTGGATGGAGGATTGGGTGGTGCATTAAAGGGACGCCTTTAAAGGTCCACCTATGTAGAAGTCAAGAAAAAGTGGGAGACTGTCCCCTAGGAATACACCACTCAGGATAAATATGCAGCTTAAGATCTTTGCAAGCGGCAATCTCACCGCTGCGCCACGGCCCTCGCGCCTTGCAGACCTACACAATCCTTCCTCTTCACGGCAGAACAAGGGATCAAAAATATTTCAAAATACGCGCTACTACTACTCTAACATACATCACCACCAACCATCACCACCATCCCTCACCACCACCCATCACCACCATCCATCACCACCACCCATAACCACAACCATCATTACCACCCATCACCACCACCAATCGCCCCTCTCCCACAATGCCGCCACCCTTCACCACCACTTTTCGATACCACCACCCATCACTGACCCCAGAGAATGACAGCAGAGTCAACCGGAATTGTATAATATATGCATTAGTAGATATGGCCTGCACACCTTGCTGTAATGCGATAACCAATTAGGAACGAGCAAAAAAACGCAGAGAATAAATTAATGTATTTTATTCATCAAAAATATGCTGGTATTTACAACATATACAGCCTATGTACAGTATTTACAATTGTGTACAATGGGGCAAATGCAAGCATGAGACACGATGATCAATGAGGCAAATGCAAGAACAAGACACGGTAAACCATGGCTATCAACAGAGAAGGCAAGTCTGCCAAAGTTGTTTCACATGTGTACCACATCGCTTCATAGCTTTGGAGGGCTTCTTTCTGAAATAACGAAGGGGCCCATGATCATTAAACCTTTAACACCTGCTTCACTGGTCGGGAGGCAGCCTATATAAGTGTGTGACATACGCTGAATAAAATGTAACATACTCTTAGAATGCCACACCCTCACCCCAAAAATACTCTTATAGTCAGGACTAGGCATTCTCCATGGGTAGTGTGCCACTATAGCACGAAATATTAATGAAACCGCCTTTTCCTCTCTAACATCCAGCTCATTAGGTGGAGTTCAATTTGAAGTGACTTCCAAGTCAGACACGATCTTAAAGCGAGACAGCAGACAGTAGAGATAGCGAAGGTTCAACACAACACCTTATGGCCAGATTAACTCATATTTTACTTTATGTCCATAAGGAAAAAAAAACTTACTACCCATGTTATGCCGGCCATGTGGTGTATAGACAGGTTGTAAGGTTGCAACCTTAAGGTCCTTCTCATCAAATGTGTGTGTTCTTGTTCTTCATTGAGCTGAGTCGGTGACCACATGTGACGTACTGGCGAGGAACATGTCAAAATGCTCCAGGTAAAGTGCCAGGGACTCTTTTTCAGTATTAGGGTAGGCACATTGATAGGCCTGGTACTTGGCTGAGTAGTACACCACCTGGGTAGTACACCACCTGGGTAGTACACCACCTGGGTTGCCTGCCAATTAACTGGATGAGGTGCTCTGAAAATATAAAGGAAAATTTTGTAGGATAAATTTACAAATATACCCGAGTGTAATGCCTGATGTACAATATAGTCATGCTAATAAAATATTTAAAAGCTCACTAACTGTATGGAACTTTAAAAGCCATAAAAATATATGGTAACACATTTACATTGAGTTATATTCTGTTTAAATTTGTTTATTCATATGGGTATTTCATGAAACATGCATTTGCATACCTCCTCTTAGTTACCAGACAAACAGAGCCGAGGGAAGATAAAAATTTTGCAAATTAGTAACCACACAGCCCAATAACAATCCAGAGTTTGTTCTAAGTAAAATAAATCATCATTGATGATTTGATGCTGATCCTGTTTAACATTCACAATATGGATAAAGAAAATATTCTGTCTACAATTTGCATCAGCATTTAAAAACTGAAGCCATTCAGAAAGTCATAAAAAGTCACCATTTAATACATAAAAAACGCACAATTTGCACATACACATTCTAATAGCAAGCTTAATATTTTTAGTGTGTAGGATATGTCAGTGCTAATATATCAAGCTGATCAGAAGACGCATTGACAAGCTATTTCATAGAAATAAAAATCTGAATGTTGAGTGACGGGTACCTGCATATGCTAATAGACGTGAAAACTTTCATTACTTATAGAAGAACAGTGTAGAAAATTAGAAGCCAATCACATGAGGTGCTAGTAAATTATAAAGGAAAACCATGGAGAGAGGATGAAACGTCTGTCAACCTCTGACTGTCACTTCTGTGGGAGTCCTGACATTAAACAACAAGATGACAACCACAACGAAGATGAGGAAGAAGACAGAAAGAAGAAGACAGAAAGAAGAGAAAGGATGAGTAAAAGGAGAAATATATATATATCAATAACAACACTGCGACTAGCCAGGGATTCGAACCCATGTAGTTTTGGCCCTGCCTCGTGGTGAGCGAAAATCACATGACGCCTTAACCCACTGAACCACACAATCCTACAAGAACCAAGCATCCAGCCACGCTAGGTGTGTTACTCTTGGTCCGAGGACATACGGTGGTATGGTTCAGTGGGTTAAGGCGTCATGTGATTTTCGCTCACCACGAGAAACTACATGGGTTCGAATCCTCGACTAGTCGCAATGTTGTTGTTGATTCAATACCACTCGTTCGTGGTCACAATAATATATATATATATATATATATATATATGTATAGTTATTAAAGTTGTGTTTCGTGATATATTCCTTATATAGCTTGAGAATTCAAGGAAACTCTGAACTTTGTGGAAATATTCTTTGTGACCTTCATGTGGGAGAGCGAGTTGTCATGTCTCCAGAGAGGAAGGTGAAGTAAGATGATTTATTGCTCTGGCAAATAACAAGAGGAAAATTTACTGTCATCGTCAGGAGAGGAACCCAACCAAAATTTACGGTAAAGTTTTGATAAAATCTTCAACATATGATGCGACAAGGCACCAGTACATTATGAGAGGAGGTTAGATCATAATATACTGCACAATCCCATGACAATACGTAATGATCCTTTATATTTTTTTAATGTGGCAATACGCAAGTTATACTTTTTGTATCAAACTGATCATTATTACTCTGTTTAATCATCTTCCAGTGGTCTGTCTCGAGTAACCCAAAATATCCCTACAGGATCCATTAAATAAGTGATACTGGATTGCGTTAGATCCAAGAAATAAGGGAACCAATGTCAGGATTCAAAACTGGTATCCTTGTCCGGATTCAATAAGCGGACGGGGTTTTAGGTGGCCTTATCAAACACCCAAACAATAACAATAACTTAAAGCGGTAAGATTGTCCCAACACTTACACATGCAAATAAAACAGATAAGCTATTAGTAAAATATACAGTAAAACAACCAACAAAATCAACCATGAAATCCTGTGTAATATGCAACCAAACAAACAAACGTTCCACTAGATGGATTACATGCAATTTCTGTGGTAAATGGAGCCACGCCCCTTGTGCTAGCATTCAGGAACTAACTACACGAGATATTAAACCAGGGAAGTGTTTTTGGGTATGCCCAAATGAGACCGAACTGTGGAATAAAATCACATTGATGTTAAAAGATGACAACATCAAATCGGCCTTCATAAAAAAACAAGGGCTATCGCCCTTGGTACAGATGGTGCCCTGGTAGACAGCTGAAAAAATGGAGAAATAAATGATGGTGACCTGAAGGGGGACAGGAGCTCCAGTGGGGAAACAGGTGTAGACAAGGACACACAAAAACCAATGTTACAAACTAGCAATACCACGGTAGATAGTAAACAGGGGGGTGCCCCGGGAAATACTGAAGATAAATTACCAGAAACTGATGAAGGCTCCAGTGTTAGCACTAGTGCCGAAAATAGAAACGAGACAGGAACACACCCACCAATAGGGAATACAATGGGGAACACAGTCACAAAAAGAACAGGGTAACGGAAACCGAGCCTATGTGAATATTATGCACTTGGTATCTGCAGGCATGGAATATCTGGTAAAACAGATGGGACATGCAATTATGATCACCCCAGAAAATGCCGTGCCCATATGAAAACAGGAAAATGGAACCTTCCGTCCTGTAAGCTCTTCCACCCTGAAATGTGCCACTCATCAGTTCAGGAAAGACAGTGCTATAACTTATATTGCCAGGCACACCACCTAAAGGGTACAAGACGGCACAGAACATCCAGACCATGGCAAAACCTGGGTAGCCACAGCCACTCCGGAGAGAGAGGCTTTTTAGTGCCAGGAAAGAAAAAAGCTGGCAGGAAATGACAGAAATCGTACACCAACTGCAATCATTTCTGGAGTGGAATCCCAGTCAATGGCCTCCATTCCAGCACAACAGATATTAGTGCCAGGAAAAAAAGACCCCCCCCATACCACCAATACCACCAATCCAACGACATTCATCTTTGCAAATATACAGGGTCTAAAGCCAGCAACAAATAACAAGATACCTTACATCCGTGGACTGCTTACAGAGTCAAATACTATGTTTGCGGCTTTCACAGAGACCCACATAAGAGATCACTTGGACAATGAAATATGGATCCCGGGCTACAACCTATACAGATGTGACAGAGTGAACAGGCAAAAAGGGGAGGTTGGTCTGTCACTTATATGTTCAGAACTACTAAATGCCTCAAATGATGTAGTTGAAGTATTAGCAATAAAGATCGAGAATCAAAACCTGGTCATCGTAGTTGTATACAAGCCTCCAGATGCAACGTCCCAACAATTCCAGGAACAGCTTCTGAAAATTGACCACTGTCTGGAAAATCTTCCAGCTCCTGCCCCCAACATCTTGCTACTGGGGGATTTCAACCTCAGGCACCTAAAATGGAGGAACATTGCAAACAATGTGGTAGCAGAGATAACACCAGGAGGCAGCTCAGATGAAAATTCACACATGCATGAACTTTTAAATCTCTGCAACAAATTCACCTTAAACCAGCAAATAGTGGAGCCTACAAGATTAGAGAATACGCTGGACCTCATCTTCACCAACAATGATCTGATACGAAATGTCATCATATCAAAAACAATATACTCAGATCACAACATAATAGAGGTCCAGACATGCATGCTGGGAGCCCCAGATCGACAAAATATGATCAGCCGCGAGGGAGCTTTCTCCAAATTCAACTTCAATAACAAAAACATAAGGTGGGACCAAGTAAACCAAGTCCTAAATGATAAACTGGGAAGATAGCCTAAGCATCACGGATCCTAACCTATGTCTAGAACAAATTAACTCTGTGGCACTTGAGGTTTGCTCAAGGCAAATTTCCTTAAGGAAAAGAAGGAGAAGATGTAAACTAGAAAGAGAGAGGCGTTCCCTATGCAGGCGAAGGCAGAGAATAACGGAGCGACTACAAGAGGCCAATATATCTGAAATACGTAGGGAGACGCTGGTCAGAGAAATAGCAAACATCGAATTAAAACTAAAGGAATCTTACAGGAATCAAGAAACGTGGGAAGAACTAAAAGCCATAAAAGAAATTGAAAGAAACCCAAAGTATTTCTTTTCTTATGCCAAATCAAAGTCGAGAACAACAACCAGTATTGGGCCCCTACTTAAACGGGATGGGTCCTACACAGATGACAGCAAAGAAGTGAGTTACTAAAGTACCAGTAGGACTCAGTTTTTAGCGAGCTGCTAACCTGACTGAAAGTCGAAGACCTAAATGAATTTTTTATGAGAGTGCTTGCCAGATGCATGTCTATCCGACATTACCCTGACGCCAAATGACTTCGAAAAGGCAATAAATGACATGCCCATGCACTCCGCTCCAGGCCCAGACTCATGGAACTCCGTGTTCATCAAGAACTCCTTTTAACATCCTATGGAGAGGGAGCATGGACACTGGGGTCGTCCCGCAGTTACTAAAAACAACAGACATAGCCCCACTCCACAAAGGGGGCAGTAAAGCAATAGCAAAGAACTACAGACCAATAGCGCTAACGTCCCATATCATAAAAATCTTTGAAAGGGTTCTAAGAAGCAAGATCACCACTCATCTAGATACCCATCAATTACACAACCCAGGGCAGCATGGGTTTAGAGCAGGTCGCTCCTGTCTGTCCCAACTACTGGACCACTACGACAAGGTTCTGGATGTTCTAGAAGACAAACAAAATGCAGATGTTATTTACACAGACTTTGCAAAAGCCTTTGACAAGTGTGACCATGGTGTAATAGCACACAAAATGCGTGATAAAGGAATAACATGAAAAGTGGGTAGATGGATCTATAATTTCCTAACAAGTAGAACACAAAGAGTAGTAGTCAACAGAGTAAAGTCTGAGGCAGCTACAGTGAAAAGCTCTGTTCCACAAGGCACAGTACTCGCTCCCATCCTGTTCCTCATCCTCATATCGGATATTGACAGGAATATAAGCCACAGTGCCGTGTCTTCCTTTGCAGATGACACACAAATCTGTATGACAGTGAGTAGTAGTCTTTCTGCCAGAGCGGTCTCTCCACGTAGGTGTGATATTTGTTTTTTTCAAAAATTTTTTTTTTTTTTTGCAAGTTTTTTTTTCAAATTTTTTTTTTCGACTTTTATTTTTTTTCGAATTATATTTTTTTCGATTTTTCAATTTTTCAAATTTTTCATTTTTTTTTTCAATATTTAATCAAGATTGGTCCCCCCTATGAGAGGTAAATTTTTTTTTGAGTTTTAACTACTTTTTCCAAAATTTCAGTTTTGAAGATTCCTATGGGATACTCCTTAATTAAAATTTCTCAATATAGTAATACATATAAATTTTTCTTGTAATTAATCAAGATTGGTAACCCCTATGGGTAATATTATTTCCTCTAAGTTAAAATGAGCTAAAAAGTATCCCCTATGGGGTAATATTATTTCCTATCTAAATAAATTGAACTAAAAATTCACCAACAGAATTGAGCAGGTAACTTCCTCTTATTAAACACAGGATAACACTAATACACATTTTTCATCATTTATTTATTATACATTTCAATACATATACAATTATTACATATACAATTTTCGGATAATATAAAATCAAACATAGGGAAAACATTACACATGTTCACCAACTCCTTGATTACCATTACCTAAGGTCACACACACACACAATTTTTTTTTCCCCATTTTTACTAATTCATCAAAAAGTCACAAGGCAAGACAAACTTCCTAGGTCACAAATTCACTATTCTACCATGTACAAGCCACCTCACACTCCTTCACCACACCTCACCTCACTCACACACCTTATAACCCAACGATACTTAACCCAGGATAACCCAAATTTTCAGACGTTTTAATATCCACTAACATGTTTCACTCAAACCCCACAACATTCCTAAAACACACCAATACTCCCATTGATGATGATGGATACTCCCAGGTAAGAGCCCTCATAAGGGCGATGTGAAGTGGGGACAGATGAAGGATAGTTGATGAGAGGAAGATCTTGAGTTGGAGATAAAGAGCCAGGGCTAGACCCAGCTGCTAAGCGTTGTGAGGCGATGAATGATGGCAGAGATAGAGGCAGAGGCTAGACCGGCTGCAGTGCTCGTTGGCTCGTTGACAATGTCTAGGCAATGACTAGGCAATGACTGGCTTGGCGTCAGGTGTCAGGTCTCAGGTCAGGTGGGCGGGCTCGATGTCGATGTGGGCAGAGTCGGGAGAGCAGGGTGGTTGCAGTGCTCTTTGAGTTGTTGTTAGGTGGCTGGATCTTGGAAGGACTAGTTGGGCGTCAGGGTGCATGAGATCTTCTGTCGTGGCAGTTGATGGGTTTTATTGTTGTTGTTGTTGTTGTTGTTTAGGGCGGATTATATTTTTTTTTTTAACATATTGATATATTTCGTCAGGAGCATCGGTCTTTAGTTTTTTGAAGTCTCTCTTGGACATGTAGTAGAGTTTGAATTTTCGAGGTGATCTTACTTGGGTTGTGATTGCAAGCAAAATTTCTCTATAGCTCCAGTTGCAGTGTGGTTCAGTAATGTATTTTACTGTTCCTTCTTGTAGGCGATCAGTGAGTTCTTCAGCGTGCATTTCATCAGGGTAGGCAGAGGTCGTGTACAGAGTCATGTTGTTCATGATGGTGAGGTCAGTGGTGTTGTTTACTTGAGTTGTTTCTGTATTGTTTTCTTCGATGTTTTCTTCGATATTTTCTTCGATATTTTCTTCGATATCTTCTTCATCTTCTTCGTTGTTATCTTCTATTTCGTCGGAGGATTCATCAGTGTATTCCTGTACTTCTTCTGTTTCTTCTGTAGTTGTGTGGAGAACGGGTTGGGGTTCTTGATCTTGATAGTTTGCTGCTTGCTGGAGAGATAAGAACATAAGAACATAAGAAAGGAGGAACACTGCAGCAGGCCTGTTGGCCCATACTAGGCAGGTCCTTCACAATCCATCCCACTAACAGAATATTTGCTCAACCCAATTTTCAAAGCTACCCAAGAAATAAGCTTTGACAATTCTACCCACTCATGCGCGAGTCCCACTCAAATCCAACCCCTCTCACTCATGAATTTATCCAACCTAAATTTGAAACTACCCAAGGTCCTAGCTTCAATAACCCTACTAGGCAGACTGTTCCACTCATCAACTACCCTATTTCCAAACCAATACTTTCCTATATCCTTTCTAAATCTAAACTTATCTAACTTGAATCCATTATTGCGGGTTCTCTCTTGGAGAGATATCCTCAAGACCTTATTTATATCCCCTTTGTTAATACCCATTTTCCACTTGTATACCTCGATCATGTTGAGAGGTGACTGTTGTCTGCGGTGTTGGTTCTGAAGTGGGTTCAGGTTCAGGGTCAGGAGTTTTGCTAGAGATGGGTGTGAAGTTGACGATATTTGGGATAGTCTTGAGTAGGTCTTGCGATGGTGGAGAGTCAGGAAATTTGAAGGTTGGCATGTTGTTGAGATTGAATAGTTCGTTAATTGTAGTGTTGAAGGTGCCGGGATTTGCTGCATTTGCAAGGTGTGCATACATCATGCAGTACAGCACCTTGGATGGTGCAGCGTCTGGAAGTGCAGAGATGGGATTTGTTGTTGTTGGAGATTGTTGTGTTGCTTGGAGTATTTTTTTGGTGTCTGCTTGAAGTTTGGTTATGGCGGCAAAAGTCGGTGATTTTTGGTTGTTTTTCTTTTCTTCCTTTATTTTCTTGGAGAGGATTTCCTTTCTCAAAGGGCATTTTGCGGCTAGGGTATGGTGAGTGCCCTTACAGTTGAGGCAGGTAGGTGTGGCATTGGTGGTGGGACAAGTTTTGAAATCGTGGCCTTCTTTGCAGCAAGTAGAGCAGAACTTCTTATCCTTTATAGGGCATTCAGTGATTGAATGAAGATAAGAATAGCAATTCCAGCAGGGAGAGATGTGGGCGAAACGTTCTGGTTCTATTTGTCTTGAGTGTATGTGGTAGTATGAGATGGCAAGGCCATCTGATAGTGCTCTATATGCCATGTCAATTTCAGTGAAGGTGATTTTTAACATTGAAGCTGCATTTGGTATTGTTGTAATAGTGTCAATCGTAGCCCAGGAGTTCTGTTCCTCAATTGAAGCCTTCAGGTCCTCTATCGGTTGTGTTGTGATAATCTTGTCCAGTTTTTTCATAAAAATAGAACGTTTCGCCAGCAATGAGGGTGAAGGGGTGATGCTACGACGAAAGACAACACTGAAATAAATGCTCTCTCAGGAACCCTTTCTATAATCCTCGATTTAAGTTGCCAATTACTCATTTTTCTAAATTCGACATAAGATCTATCACTCATTGAATAACATTTTTAATATTTCCTTATATGAATCTTCTTCACAACATATATATTTTCCCTCATGTAATTAACTAAATACAACTATTTCTATTAAATCATATTTTTAGTAAAAGAGTTGTCAAGAAACACTTTTCGGCAACTCTACCTGCACTACACCTGGGTCACCGTGACGTCAGACACTTTTAATTCATTCAGTGTAAATAAGGGAAAGATACTTGTTTCAACCTGTTGATGTGACGTCCCAGGTATGGAGAAACCCCTCCATTGTTTCACATTACCATCTCTATTCAAACAACTTTTCACTTCTATATTTTCTTTTAAAATATTCACAATACCTTTAATTTCATTAAAATTTACGCTCACACACTCACACAAACACACACACACACACACATACACACACACACCTGCATCTCGAGACAGCTGCTAGCGAGGAGGTGTGAGGTCACTCTGTGACCTTACTACCACCAACCAACCTCCTCGTCTCAATAATATAGACAAAACTATGCATGATTAGGGTCACAAGTGACATGGTCCTTAGACAAATAGATAAATTAAAACCTAACAAATCCCCAGGCCCTGATGAACTGTATGCAAGGGTTCTAAAGGAATGTAAAGAATAGCTTAACAAACCTATGGCTAATCTTTTCAACATATCACTGCAAACTGGCATGGTGCCAGATAAGTGGAAAATGGCAAATGTAATACCTATTTTCAAAGCAGGTGACAGGTCCTTAGCTTCGAACTATAGATCAATATGCCTAACCTCCATAGTGGGAAAATTTATGGAATCAATAATTGCCGAGGCAATTCGCAGCCATCTTGAAAAGCATAAAGTAATCAACGAATCTCAGCACGGTTTTACAAAAGGGCGTTCCTGCCTTACAAATTTAATAATTTTTTTTCACTAAGGTATTTGAGGAGGTAGATCATGGTAATGAATATGATATTGTGTATATGGACTTCAGTAAGGCTTTTGATAGAGTCCCACATCAGAGACTATTGAGGAAAATTAAGGCACACGGAATAGGAAGAGAAAATTTTTCCTGGATAGAGGCATGGTTGACAAATAGGCCGCAGAGAGTTTGCATAAATGGGGAGAAATCGGAGTGGGGAAGCATCACAAGCGGTGTTCCACAGGGGTCAGTATTGGGCCCCTTGTTGTTCATAATCTACATAAACGACATAGATGAGGGAATAAATAGCGACATAAGCAAATTTGCCGATGACACCAAAATAGGCCGTCCAATTCATTCAAATGAGGACATTAGAGCACTCCAGGAAGATTTGAATAGACTGATGCAGTGGTCGAAGAAGTGGCAGATGCAGTTTAATATAGATAAATGCAAAGTTCTAAATATTGGACAGGACAATAACCATGCCACATATAAACTAAATAATGTAGATCTTAATACTACTGATTGCGAAAAGGATTTAGGAGTTCTGGTTAGCAGTAATCTAAAACCAAGACAACAGTGCATAAGTGTTCGCAATAAAGCGAACAGAATCCTTGGCTTCATATCAAGAAGCATAAATAATAGGAGTCCTCAGGTTGTTCTTCAACTCTATATATCCTTGGTTAGGCCTCATCTAGATTATGCTGCACAGTTTTGGTCACCGTATTACAGAATGGATATAAATGCTCTGGAAAACGTACAAAGGAGGATGACTAAGTTGATCCCATGTAACAGAAATCTTCCCTATGAGGATAGACTGAGGGCCCTGAATCTGCACTCTCTAGAAAGGCGTAGAATTAGGGGGGATATGATTGAGGTGTATAAATGGAAAACAGGTATAAATAAAGGGGATGTAAATTGCGTGCTAAAAATATCTAGTATTGACAGGACTCGCAGCAATGGCTTTAAGTTGGATAAATTCAGATTCAGGAAGGATATAGGGAAGCATTGGTTTGGTAATAGAGTTGTCGATGAGTGGAACAAACTCCCGAGTACAGTTATAGAGGCTAAAACGTTGTGTAGTTTTAAAAATAGGCTAGATAAATATATGAGTGGGTGCGAGTGGGTGTGAGTTGGTCCTGACTAGCTTGTGCTACTAGGTCAGATGCCGTGCTCCTTCCTTAAGTGAATGTAACCTGACCTGGCTGGGTCGGGGCATTGGCTTAAGCCGGTGGGAGACTTGGACCTGCCTCGCATGGGCCAGTAGGCCTGCTGCAGTGTTCCTTCTTTCTTATGTTCTTATGTTCTTAAAACAGGACACACACATATACTTTTCTCAATAACTGTTAAGAAATATTCTCACATCATCTAGCCTTATCATCTCCCACTAAGATCGCCAAAACACACTCATACATCATTTTAACACCAAAACATCACTGAACACCACTAAAACACTCTAATACATCATTTGATCACCTTCAAAACACTCTCAAACATCATTGATCACCTTAAAAAAACACCCCTCAAAATAACCATTGAATACTCCCAAAACACCATCAAACCTTCCCTCAAAACACTATAACCATCTTTTTAAGATGACAAAACCATTATCTAAGTACACTAAACAACATTTAACCTATCCCAACCCAACCTAACAACACCTAACCTAACCCAAATAACATTTTAACCTAACCTAACTTAACCTTCAAAACACTCTCATACATCATTTGAACACCTTCAAATAACACATGAAACATCAACAAACCTATACATGACATAATCACAACTAAGACATACACTTCCAACTAAGACATAAGACATACACCTACAACTAATACATGACACATTGCCAAAACTAACACAAACATACACCCTTCAACTAAGTCATGGAACATTACCAAAAACCAACACAGTCACCACCAACTAAGACATAAGACATACACCTCCAACTAAAACATGACACATTACCAAAACTAACACAGACATACACCCTCCAACTAAGTCATGGAACATTACCAAAAACTAAGACATCACCAACTAAGACATGACACATTGCCAAAACTAACACAGTCACCACCAACTAAGATATCATGAACACACCCAACTAAGACATAACATAATCACATTTTTACAAAAAATTCCTCAAATCACTCAAAATCACCATTGAATACTCCCAAAACACCATCAAACTTTCCCTCAAAACATTCCTTCAAAACACTCTAACCAAGATCACTACTCACCTCCAACTCAGATATAACATGATCACAAAAATACATGAACATAAACCTAACACAAAACACACTTTCAAAAACACAAAACACCATTGAACACTACCAAAACACTAATACATCATTTGATCACCTTCAAAACACTCTAATACTACCAAAACACCTCTGAATACCACCAAAACCTAACCTAACCTAAACTAATCTAACCTATCCTAACTAACCTAACCTAACTATCCTAAACTAACCTAACATATTCTAACCTAACCTAACCTATCCTATCCTAACTAACCTAACCTAAACTAATCTAACCTAAGCTTCAAAACACTCTCACCTATCCTAACCTAACCCAACCTAACAACACCTAACTAACCTAACCTAACCTAACTAACCTATCCTATCCTAACCTAACCTTAGCCAACCTAACAACACCTAACCTTACCTAAACTATCCTAACCTAACCTAACTTAACAACACCTAACCTAACCTAACCCAAATATCATCTAACCTAACCTAACCTAACTTAACCTTCAAATTACTCTAATACAACATTTGAACACCTCCAAAACACCCCCTCCCCCAAAAAAAAAAAAAAAAAAAAATCACCATTGAATACTCCCAAAATCACCACTGAATACTTTCAAAAACATCTCGATTTCCCCCAAATAACATTTAACCTAACCTAACCTAATCTAACCTAACCTAACAACACCTAACTTAACCTAACCTAACTAACCTAACCTAACCTATCCTAACCTAACCTAACCTAACCCAACCTAACAACACCTAACTTAACCTAACCTAAACTATCCTAACCTATCCTAACCTAACCCAACCTAACAACACCTAACTTAACCTAACCTAACCTAACCCCGGAAACACTATCAAACACCTTTTTATACTCCCAAAACACCATTTGAATAATACCATAACAACATATAACATTTTTACCTAACCTATCCTAACCTAACCCAACCTAACAACACCTAACCTAACCTAACCCAAATAACATCTAACCTAACATAACCTTCAAAATACTCTCATACAACATTTGAACACCTCAAAAACATCACCCCCAAAAACACCGCTGATTACTTTCAAAAACATCTCGATTTCTCCCAAATAACATTTAAGTAACCTAACATAACCCAGCTAATCTAACCCAAATATCATTTAACCAAACCTAACTAACGTATCCTAAGCTAACCCAACCTAACCTAACCTAACTAACCTAATCTAACCTTCAAAACACACACACATACATCATTTGAACTCATTCAAAACACTCTTGCACATCATTTGATCACCACCAAATCGCCTTTCAATACTCCCAAAAACAGCTTTGTATACTCCCAAAACATCATTAAATACCCCCCAAAAACACCATTGATCACGTCCAAAAAACACTCTCAAACATCGTTTGAATACCCACAAAAACACCATTGAATTCACCCAAATCACCATTGTTTAGTTCCAAAACACCATCAAACATTCCCTCAATTTTTTTTTATGATCACTCATCTCAAAACCACTAATTCACATAACACACTCAATTTTTATACACATCCCCACAAAACATTACAACCAAAGTGATTACCAAATTCTATGATCACTTCCAAATTACATTAGAACATTTCCAAAATTACATTGGAACACCACCAAAAACCCTCATGCATCATGGATTACTAGCAAAAAACACCATTGAATACTGTCAAAACGCCATTGAATACTATAAAAAAAACTCCATTTGATTACTCTCAAATAACATTTAACTCACCCGCCAAATTACATTCTCAATCACACACACATTTCATCAACTGAAATTTCATCTCATCCACCAAACTACATACTCATCTACAAAACCATTATGATGATAGAAATCACTCATATCAAAAACACTAAGATCACAAATAACTAAGATATACACACCCAACTCCCTCAAAACATTATAACCAAGATCACTAATACTATATAACATAGAACGCACTCGCATTTTTACACACATTTCCTCAGAACAACAACAAAAAAATCTTAAAGATCACAGAAAACACTCATTTTTATAAACATTCTCATAAAAAATTTAGTCCACCAACTCTGTATCATATTTGTCAATATCTAAGTACACTCACCATCACATGACGTCACACCCACGACCGGAGACTTCACAGATAGGGGCACCTCCCGTGACGTCACACTCCCACCTATGTTTACTTGGCGGGCAGTGACGTCACACCCAACTTACCTTTGTTTCAACTTGTTATACCTACAATATCTAAGAACACTATAACCAAGACGATTACCAAATTCTATGACCCCACCACTAAGATCACAGAAAACAATAATTTTTATAAATATTCACACAAAATCACAAACACCAAATCCATATCATATTTACTAATATCTAAGAACACACACCTCAACACCGCTATCACGCATTTTTATACCCCACTAACACACTCATTTTTATACCACATTAACAACCATTTACACATTTCCCACAAAACACTATAACAAAGATGATCACCAATTTCTATGTTCACTCATCCCAAATCCATTAAGATCACAGAAAAACACCCATTTTATAAACATTCACACAAAAATCACGTCCACCAACACCATATCATGTTTTACCAATATCTAAGAACACTATAACAAAGGCGATTATCCAATTTCTATGACCCCACACAAAATAAATGTTAATCATAAGACATATGAAGACAAAATGATCTTGTCATCTATAGTTTGATCTTGTCAACTATAGTTTGATCAAGACATCTATATTTTGACCTTGTCATCTATAGTGTAATCTTGTCATCTATAGCTTGATCTTGTCATCTATAGTTTCATCTTGCCATCTATAGTTTCATCTTGTCATCTATAGTTTCATCTTGTCATCTATAGTTTCATCTTGTCATCTATAGTTTCATCTTGTCATCTATAGTGTAATCTTGTCATCTATAGCTTGATCTTGTCATCTATAGTTTCATCTTGTCATCTATAGTTTCATCTTGTCATCTATAGTTTGATCTTTTCATCTATAGTTGTAACTTGTCATCTATAAATTGACCTTGTCATCTACAGTTTGACCTTGTCATCTATAGTTTTATCTATAGTTTGATCTTGTCATCTATAGTTTGATCTTGTCCTCTATAAATTGATCAAGTTATATATAGTTTGATCTTCTCATCTATACTTGTCATCTATATCTTGTCATCTATACTTTGATATTGTCATCTATAGTTTGATCAAGTCATCTATAGTTTGATCTTGTCATCTATAGTTTTATCTATAGTTTGATCTTGTCATCTATATTTTGATCTTGTCCTCTATATTTGTATCTTGTCATCTATAGTTTGATCATGTCATCTATAGTGTGATCAAGTCATCTATAGCTTGATCTTGTCTTCTGTAGTTTGATCTTTTCATTTATAGTTTGAACTTGTCATCAATAGTTTGATCTTGTCAACAAAAGTTTGATCTTGTCAACAAAAGTTTGATCTTGTCATCTATAGATTGATATTGTCATCTTTAGTATGATCAAGTCATCTATAGTTTGAGCTTGTCATCTATACATTGATCTTGTCATCTATAGTTTGATCTTGTCATCTACAGTTTGATTAAGTCATCTATAGTTTGATCTCGTCATCTATAGTTTGATCTCGTCATCTATAGTTTGATCTTGTCATCTTTAGATTGATCTCGTCATCTATAGTTTGATCTTGTCATCTATACATTGATCTTGTCATGTATAGTTTGATTTTGTCATCTATAGTTTGAGCTTGTCATCTATTCGTTGATCTTATAATCTATACTTTGATCTTGTCATCTATACTTTGATCTTGTCTTCTATTTTTGAGCTTGTCATCTATAGTTTGATCTTGTCATCTATAGTATTGTCGCGTGGGTCTTGAGAGAGATATATAGGAGGTCAAAGATACTCCTTGTTGGATGGTTACGGTATATTTACAGTGAGTGAAGGAGAGTCCAGCCACACCGTCTGTCTCGCCTGTAGGTCTAACACTAGTGAGCGAGTGTGCCTATGAGAGGCTGTGCACATGCGCTGAGCCTCTGACGTCAGCGGGTATCGTGACGTCACACGCAAAGGGACCAGCTGTATAAATGGGATGAATGCTGAATGCTGGTACACTACACAAGTGTACATATGATACTGATACGACAGTATGATCAAGTCATCTATAGTTTGATCTTTTTTGTATAGTTTGATCTTGTCATCTATACTTTTATCTTGTCATCTATAGTTTAATCTAGTCATCTATAGTTTGATTAAGTCATCTATTCTTTGATCTTGTCATCTATACTTTGATCTTGTCATAAATAGCTTGATCTTGTCATCTATAGTTTGGTCTTGTCATCTGAAGTTTGATCTTGTCATCTATACATTGATCTTGTCATCTATAGTTTGATATTGTCATCTATACTTTGATCTTGTTATCTATAGTTTGATCTTGTCATCTATAGTTTCATCTTGTCATCTATTTGACATACCCCGAGTCCATACTAACCAATGTAAAAATTCTATGCACATAAAGGGCCCAGAATCTGGAATTCATTACCAGTAAATATTAAGTTAACCTTGTCGGAAAATCAATTCAAGACTCTTCTCAAAAATCACCTACTCACCCTATACTAAATACTCATACTGTAACAAACTTTCAAACCCAATATTATTTTACTTAAGATAATCTCAATTTGATATGTTCATCCTCCTTAACACTTGTTGCAATTTCATATCATCATATGTCATTTAAAATCTTATAGTATCATCATTTTGTTAATTTGAAATAAAATATATAACTAGAAGAAACTCAATAAATTTTTCTAGTATTGTTATTATACTAGTATAGCATCAACATACTGTAACTTGAAATAAAATATACAACTAGATTAAACTCAACCAATTTCTCTTGTATTGTCTTTTAATAGTATGTATAATCATATTATAATTTAAAATAATACAGAACTAGAATAAACTCAATCAATTTCTTTAGCATTAAGTACTTAGTGAATAAGTCTTTAGAATAAACTGCCCCTAATGCCATGGCATGCCAGTGGCTCTCCTTGCATTACAGTTTTATAATTGTAACTACCAATAACATTGTACACTTGTAACATGCATCGAAATAAAAATATTATTATTATAATATTATTATTATTATTATTATCTTGTCATGTATACTTTGAACTTATCATCTATAGTTTGATCTTGTCATCTATAGTTTGATCTTTTTATCTATAGTTTTATCTTGTCATCTATAGTTTGATTTTGTCATCTATACTTTGAACTTATCATCTATACTTATCTTGTCATCTATACTTTTATCTTGTCATCGATACTTTTATCTTGTTATCTATAGTTGGATCTTGTCATCTATAGTTTGATCAAGTCATCTATAGTTTGATCCTCCCTCACCCACAACACACGAGACGCTCACACTGGGAAATCACCACAAACTCACCTCTGAAGTGCTGAAATAGTTGTGCTGAGCTGAACAACAACAGCAGAACATGCTGGCAAGGCTGAACACGTGACTGAGAAACAGCATGGGACGCTGTGACGTGAAGTCAGTGACGCCATTTCTCGGAGAATTAGACAAATTTCGGCCTGAATCCTGCTTGTACCTGTGTCTGGATGCTGAGATTTGCAGACACGACATCAGGATAACTCGTTGAGAGACGGATGCTTCTTGTAGAGACTGATGAAGTGGTAGATAACTTCATTCCTCTTCCTCCCCTCGCGGGCAAACACAACTGCTGCGAGGCACCGCTGTCACCATTTATAACGATGTGTTATTTGGCGTTGTGGAGAGCGGGTATGTAATGATAAGGCTTTGAGGCTTCTTTCTTTATTTGTATAAAGGTGCGAGTTCACAGGCTGCATGTCTGTGGCCATGGCCCGGCGGGCCATACGCCTTACGAGAGGGAGACGAGTTAGGGCTGTTGACTGACTGAAGTTTGTGCGCCAAGTGAGAGTGGGTCAGGGCGGGTCTGGTAGACATGGGTACGCCTACCAGGCTTGCCCTCTGGCGGAAACTATGGAAACTAGCATGGCACGAAATATGAACTCAGCTGGCAGACAGCATGGGCTGTCTATGCAGACAGCAAGGCTGTCTACAATATATATATATATATATATATATATATATATATATATATATATATATATATATATATATATATATATATATATATACATGATCTCAGTGAAAAAATAATAATGTACCATGTGCTTTCGTGATTTCTCACTTCATAATGGAGCATAAAAATATTTAGATGAATGAAGTCTTATACGATGTGTTGAATTTCCTCGCCACCACACTGCTTCCACAGCAACAGGAATTTCCACTTTCCATCCAGAAAATCTTAGCTCTCACAAAATTATGTTACTATCAATGTTTTCTTTTTCAACAATGAATTCGTCAAACGTAAATTTGGTTAATATTATCTTCACTATATGAGAGATGACATTCCTTCTATACAGATTAAACAACCACCATTCCTTGATGTACTCAACACCAAAAATAACGTTTAGATTCAATCTTTAGCTTATAGGAAAGTGCTCCTAGGGGGTTATAGACTGGCTCTCTAAGACAGTATTATTCAAAACACTCCCTCACATCTCAACTCCTCACTCCCTGAAGAGCTTTCTTAATAGTTACCTGAGGATAACAATGCATCCCCCTATTAGGTAGAGGAAAATTCAATTATTTCATGTGTACTTATTGGGCCATAGAACCTGGCAGATGTAGGGCTCTAACAAGGCCCAGGAAGACTAAAGGTAAACACCCCAAAGAGGAAATTTCTACAGTTATATGAATTATAATCTACCTTCACAAATTATAGGAAAATCTAGGCCAAAATGTTATAACAGCTTAAATCCATTTCATGCAGTCTGGCTATGAATACATATTTAAACTGCGTTGGTGAAGCGAATGGAGGCACACAATATATAATACACGTAGAACACCCCTGTTCAGAGAGAGTGCTTTAAGAAGATCTCAGCAGACCCAAAAGTTTAATTTACTTAGCTGCTTCGTAAGTGAAGTGCTAAACCAATAAACCTTTAAGAAATGCATTGCTTAACACCCCTTCATGAAACTTTGTGTGTAAGTGCCACTATCCTGTCTGTTTGCTAACATGTGCATGAATCTGTCCAGAATAATGTGTTGGATAGGTTAAGGAGTGACAAGAAATTTTTACAAAGTCACACTAACGCAAAAGAGTAAAGAGTATATGAAGGCGAGGGGGAAAGGGAAGGGAACAAGAGAGAAATATTGGTAGTGGAAGTAGTAGAAGCAGTAGTAGTGATAGTGGAAAGTAGGGAGAGTAGTTTTAGTGGCACATAAGATAGGAAGGGGAATGAAGGGTGGCAAAAGTAATAGTAGCAGTAGTAGCAAAAATGGAGGGATAATCATAGTAGTAGTAATAGAAGTGGTGTGAATCTAATTTCAAGAAGAATGAGTACTGCATGAGTGCTAAGGGCCCACAAGGGGTAGGATAAAAAGTAATGGGGAATAAATTGAAGAACAGAACACACTTGGGCAGATGGAAAACAAAGAAAGAAAAAAGAAAAATAGGAAAGGAGAAGAGGTAGGGAGAGGAAGAGAACAAAAGATCAGGGTCAAGTCATAAGTGTTCTGAAGTTTGGAGCATTTAATAATGTAATGAGAAAGGACTAAGATTCATACAAGGAAAGTTGTGTATAAGAGATGCTTGAACGAGACGACGACTATAAGGCTAGAAAGGTAAACAGGTTTGACAGAGGACCAGTCAACTGGATGACTGTGACCTCTAACATGACAGAAAAGAGCATTATTGGTGTCAGCAGAGCCTGACACTTTTTTTGGGTTCTTTGAGAGTAGGTAAGCTCTTCATCATTTGACTTTCTGTAATAGGAACTTCCGAAAAACCCTACGCCTATTTCCATCCTACTCTTGTCATTCTAGGAACGCCCATCATCATCTTGAAATCTTCAATTATCAATTTGGGTGATCGTAAACACCCTTGTATGTAAGACTGTCATTCACAGCATCTGACAAACTGATTTCATCTTCTCGCGCCCCATCCAAATTGATTCTCGCCTTCAGTTAATCAAGTAAATGGAAGGTCTGAGTTGGTGGTGAGCTGCAGGTCGAGTGAGGTGTCCTGGTTATTGTTACCTTGCTCATGCTCCATTACACTACACGCCAGCCTCGCCTGCCTCGCCTGCCTCGCCAGCCTCGCCTGCCTCGCCTGCCTCGCCTGCCTCGCCTGCCTCGCCTGCCTCGCCTGCCTCGCCAGCCTCGCCTGCCTCGCCTGCCTCGCCTGCCTCGCCTGCCTCGCCTGCCTCGCCAGCCTCGCCTGCCTCGCCTGCCTCGCCTGCCTCGCCTGCCTCGCCTGCCTCGCCTGCCTCGCCTGCCTCGCCAGCCTCGCCTGCCTTGTCTTGCTCGGCTTATACATACATCCATACAAACATCTATACAAGCAGTACGGATTCAGGAACGGGAAATCCTGTGTCACAAACCTACTGGAGTTCTACGACAGGGTGACAACAGTAAGACAAGAGAGAGAGAGGGGTGGGTACATAGCATTTTCTTGGACTGTAAGAAGGCTTTTGACACATTTCCATACAAGAGATTAGTGCATAAGATGGAGGACCAAACAGGTATAACAACCACTGCAGTGGATCAGGGAATACTTATCGGGAAGACATCAGCGAGTCATGGTACTTGACGAGGTGTCAGAGTGGGCGCCTGTGACGAGCGGGGTTCCACAAGGGTCAGTCCTAGGACCGGTGCTGTTTCTGGTTTATGTTAACGACATGACGGAAGGAATAGACTCAGAAGTGTCCCAGTTTGCAGATAATGTGAAGTTGATGAGAAGAATTCAATCGAACGAGGACCAGGCTGAATTACAAAGGGATTTGGACAGGCTGCAGGCCTGGTCCAGCAACTGTCCTGGAGTTCAACCCCACCAAGTGCAAAGTCATGAATATTGGGGATGGGCAAAGAAGACCACAGATAGAGCACAGTCTAGGGGGCCAGAGACTACAAACCTAACACAAGGACAAGGATCTTGGGGTGAGTATAACACCGGGCACATCTCCTGAGGCGCACATCAATCAAATAACTGCTGTAGCATATAAGCGCCTAGCAAACCTAAGAACAGCATTCCTACGTCTCAATAAGCAATCGTTCAAGACCCTATACACGGTGTATGTCAGGCATATACTGGAGTATGCAGCACCACTTTGGAACCAACACCTAGCCAAGCATGTAAGGAAATTAGTGAAAGTGCAAAGGTTTGCAACAAGACTAGTCCCGGAGCTAAGAGATGAGGTGAAGGAAAATCGTCCTGAAGACACTGGAGGACAGGAGAGAGAGGGGGGGATATGTTAAGGACATATAAAATACTGAGAGAAATTGACAAGGTGGACAGAGACAGAATGTTCCAGAGATGGGAGACAGCAACATGGTGTCACAATTGGAAGTTGAAGACTTAGATGAATCACAGGGATGTTAGGAAGTATTTCTTCAGTCACAGAGTTGTCAGGAAGTGGAATAGACTGGGAAGAGATGGAGTGGAGGCAGGATCCATACATAGCTTTAAGAAGAGGTATGATAAAGCTCATGGAGCAGGAAAAGTGACCTAGTATGACCAGTGAAGAGGCCGAGCCAGGAGCTGTGACTCGAGGCCTGCAAATACAACTAGGTGAGTACAACTACGTGAGAACTCACACATATACACACTCACACACACATGTACACACATACACACACACACATAGACACACACACATACACACACTCATACACACACACACACACACACAAACACACAAATGTACACATACTCAGACATGCGCAAACACATATTCACAAAAAAGTATCACATTATCTTACGTACACCCACACATACACATACACACATATTTTTTACACAAAGCTTCAGGAACTAGAGCATCCTAACAGGATAAAAAATGGGATCTCAAAATGGAGGATGTAAAGGCAAGTGATCTGAGGTTGGCTGATCTGAATAAGAAGAATGGGTAGAAAGACTCTAGAGCAAAACGGAGCAAGAATGGGAAAAAAAAGCTAAATTAGCTTTGCAATAACATGTTAGAGAAGTTATCTGCAGGGAGCAAGAAATGGGAATGACAAGCTGAAGCTGCTGAGGCAAAGATACAGTGACTGGAGATATAAATTGATATGCTTAAGCAGGATATAAAGAAAAGGTCTGGAAGGAGGTAAGTGACTAAAATAGGAACATCAGCAGGCAACGAAGGGACTGAAAGAGGGGATGGAGCTATGAAGTCATTTGCAGAAGTAAAATCAAGTTATCAGGGAGCCCAGGAGATGATAAGGGAGGGATATGAAGGGTAAAGAAATGGGAAGAAGAGATGGAAAGGTCAATAATACTCCTCTGCATTTGGAATGTTTTTAATTTTTATTTCTATTCATGGATGCGATCTTACATATTCTTGGGTTGTGAATTTTTAATAAATTGTTAATTTATTAAAATTAGTCAAGTAATCATGGAAAAGCACATTCTGTTAGTTTTAAGAACATATGAATTCCAAATCAACATGAATCAAATCAAATTATTTTATTAAAAAAATATGTTCCTAATGGTTAGCCTACATATTGAATCAAAGGAAGGAGGACATTACGTTTCAATGACCAGCAGTAATCCGCCATCATGCTGACATTCCATTTGCCCTGGTATCGAGTTTCCATGGTGCAAATATCCTGATGGAACCGCTCTCATTGTTCATCACTGTAGTCCCCACAATTGTTGGGAAAATATTCAAGATGTGAGTGCAAAAAGTACATCTTCAGACACATTCTAGACCCAAGTTGTTGGAAACTTGAAATATTTTTTTTCATATTCGGGGGAGCGCCTGTTTCCCAGGAAGTTGTAGACAATCTGCTTGAATGAAAACCAGGCATTCACCTCGACACCTGCTAATGCTTCATCAAAATGCTTGTCCTTCATCAATTCCCGAATCTGAGGGCCAACAAAGATTCCTGCCTTTAGCTTGCCTTCACTTATACGAGGAAACTTTGACTCCAGGTACTTGAAAGCAGTTCCATTCTTGTTCAAGGCTTTCATAAAAATTTTCATAAGCCCTAATTTGATGTGGAGTGGAGGCAGCAGAATTTTCTTGGGGTCAACTAGTGGCACAGATTTCACCTTGTGATTTCCGGGTAAGAAGCTGGTTCTTGGTGGCCAGTCTTTTTGTTCATATTGCTGGCTGTCTGCCCTACTATCCCAAAGACACAGAAAACAGGGATACTTGGTGTATCCGCCTTGAAGACCTAGTAGGAGAGCAATAACTTTTAAATCACCACAAATGAGAAAATTGTGATTCTGGTACTTGATTGCAGATATTAGTGTCTTCATATTTGCGTAAGTTTCTAACATTTGGACACTATAGCCAATTGGCACAGATGCAGCGGTGTTGCCATTGTAGAGAAGTACGGCGTTTAAATGAAGAGTCTCCATTCATCTGCTTTGTATGAAATCCCCATGTGTTCAATAAGGCCAGAAATATTTGAACAGAAAACTAAAGATTCCTATTTGTCAAAGAACTGAGTGAATTCCGCTTCAAGATGACGGTACCAAGCGAATGTTGTTCCAGGAGCTAGAAGCCTGTGTTCCTTCAGTCTAGAGCCAAGTAACTGTGCACTTTCTTTTGGAAGGTTAAGGTCTCTCACCAAGTCTTTGAGCTCAACTTGGTTGAAGGGTTTGGGATCGTCATTTGATGATGGTTCATAGTCTACTTCCATCTCCTTAGAATCACTGGTATCAGACTGATGAAATTTGCCATGTCTCAGGTGGCACAGGTACAGGAATATCTTCAGAGTGTGGAACAGCCTTATTGCTGAAGGAATATTTGGGTATATTATGCGATCTTTAGTCTTCTTGTTGAATCCAGCTACTTTAGTCATACAAAAGTAGCAGTCATCATGGTGGTTCATCTGCTCCCGTCATACCATTGGTACTCCAAAGGGCATACATTTAAGTTTTCCAACTGACCACATTTGGAGCTTACTGATGCAACTCTTGCAAGCTTTGTGTGGTGCAAATAGTTTCTCCTGGTCTCCAAGTTTGCAGCCAAAATAAGCAAAGTAGCAGCGCTTCAATAAAGGAGTAATGTTGCTCCGGGAATCTGAAGGTGTGAATTGCCCGCAGACATAGCAAAATATGTCTGGTGAATTTATGCAGCCTCTAGACATATTAATAATCTGAAAATAAAGAAAAATACATTAGATTTAACATTTAAGTCAATATAAGGTAAGCATTTTAATTGGTAATATCCCACTTTCTCATTTACTTATGTTATACGAAAAGACAAAAGTAACGTTTCCGTATAACTTGACAACCTGATGTGATAGAGATGAATAAAAA
Organism: Cherax destructor; assembly: GCA_009830355.1. Classification (NCBI taxonomy): domain Eukaryota; kingdom Metazoa; phylum Arthropoda; class Malacostraca; order Decapoda; family Parastacidae; genus Cherax; species Cherax destructor. The sequence goes on from WNWK01009476.1 coordinate 49,071, forward strand.
CACAGTGAATCACTATTTTCCAAATATGTACCGAAAAAGATACCATAGAGGAGGTGAAAGCGTTCAGATAATTAGGATTGGACCTGTCAGCAGATGGGTCTATGAAAGATGAGGTGAATCATAGAATTGACGAAGGAAAAAAGGTGAGTGGTGCACTGAGGAGTCTGTTGAGATAAACAACTTTGTCCATGGAAACAAAGAGGGCAGTGTATTAGAATATAGTTATACCAATGCTCATGTATGGGTCTGAGGCATGGGTGGTGAATGTTGCAACAAGGAGAAGGCTGGAGGCAGTGGAGATGTTATGTCTGAGGACAATGTGTGATGTGAATATAATGCAGAGAATTCGTAGTTTGGAAATTAGGAGGTGTGGGATTACCAAAACTATTATCCAGAGGCCTGTGGAGGGGTTATTGAGATGGTTTGGACATGCAGAGGTGATTTAAGGAAATAGAATGACTTTGACAGTGTATAAATCTGTAATGGAGGGAAGGCGGGGTAGGGGTCGGCCTAGTAAAGGTTGGAGGAAGGGGGTAAAGGAGGTTTTGCGTGCGAGGGACTTTGACTTCCAGCAAGCGTGTGCGAGTGTGTTAGATAGGAGCAAATGGAGACAAATGGTTTTTAGGACTTGACATGCTGTTGCAGTAGAATGTTAGCTTAGAGGCGTCCACACCACCGTATGTCCTTGGGTAGCGAGTACAACATTCAGTTTTACTGGATGCGCTACTCTTAAGGATTGTATGGTTAAGTGGTCTAGTGCTTCATGTGATTTTGCTCACCATGAGGTAAGCCAAAGCAGCATGGGTTCGACTCATTGGCTAGTCTCCAAGGAGTCGTCCACACTACGTATCTCCTAGGATGGGGGGGGGGTAAAGCATCTAGCCTGGGTGGATGCGCCATTCTTAAGGATTGTGTGTTCTAGTGGTCTAAAGCATCATGTGTTTTTGTTCACCATGAGGGGGCCAAAGCAGCATGGGTTCGACTCCTTGGCTAGTCGCAGTGTTGTTATTGATCAATACCACTCGTTCGTGGGTACAATATATTATATATATATATATATATATATATATATATATATATATATATATATATATATATATATATATATATATATATATATATACAAAAATAGCAGGCAGGCGATCTTAACGATGCAAACCAAGGGACGGGGGAAGTGTGGTTGAAATATTAAGCTCAAGTACTTTCATCTCATGCATCATCAGGAGCTGTGCAATGTTGCAAGGGCATCAACAGGAGAAAATGAGGGGAAGTTTTTCAGAGTATGGTAATGTGGGTGGCCCCAGCAAGGATCACTCCCATGTATATGTCGTGCCGAATAGGTAAAACTTGCTATTTTGACTTATTTAAATAGCAACGCTCTTGTCGAATAAGGCAAGCGAAAATTTGTGTATGCAATAATTTCACAAAAATCATTTTGAAACTAAGAAAAAAATGATGTTTCATTGTGTTTGTTTCTTATTAAATTATTGTAAACTTATCTAAAATATATTTAGTTGGATTAGGCTAAATTAAATTGAGCTTGGTATAATAATGTAAGGTATGTTTTCTAAAGTTCTTTTGGTACAAAATTATTAATTTTTACATTAACGTAAATGAAAAAAAAGGATATCTTTAAACTTATAAAAGAAAATTTTAGAGAGGACTTAATTTTAAATGCGTTCTTGCTAATTGACCAGTTTTACCAATATGTACAAATTGGTAAATACTATACTACTATATATTATTAATATAAAATTTTAGGAAAAATAGCAATGAAACCCAATACTGTCTCATGAGCCGCAGAACATCTTAGGTCACCAGCAGCAGTTTGCTGACAATTGGTATATACCCTAAGAAATATACGCATCCTCTCGGTGAATATATCATAAGGTATAACGGGATTAATGACTAATAGGGCTTAAAGGCCTTTTGACTTCTGGAGGGGTCATTAAGGCTTCTGAACGTGACCTTTTCATCATCAAAAAAGAATAATATTATCCCTAAAATATGAACTAAAATAAGCTCTCTGGATATATACGCAGTGAGATATACACATCACCGTCTATATATCCCATGAGAGGAATTAATGGCATTTCTTCCTTGAATAACAACCTCTAGAACCTTACAAAATGCGGAATAATAATCGTATGCAGATTCTGCAGATGTGGAGCCTTGCAAATCTACGTCACATCTGGTGAGGCATTATCACATATTTGAATATCGTATTGAACACAGAAAGTGAAATATGGATCAGGAAGCTTCTGAGTCCATTATGCAAACACTTGCCGCAACTTAATTCCTTCTCCATTAAGAAGAGAGCTCCAGTAAACACATAAATTGTCGCATTAATTATTGATCCCGCGATGACGTGAAGGTCGGGTTCACCAGCTGGGGTTTGGGTCTTGGCTCTTGTGTCTAGGGTTCTAGGGTCTTGGATTTCGGGTGATGGGTCTCGGGTCTCGTGTTTCAGGTCTCGCAACTGTGTCTGTGCTGGTTAGTTCTACTGTACGTGTTGGAGGGACATCTTGTTCTTAAAGAACAAATGCGTAATACAGTGACGAACAATACACAAATAACCCGCACATAGGAGAGAGGTGCTTACCACGACGTTTCGGTCCGACTTGGACCATTTACAAAGTCACACTGACGAAACTTCGTCACACTTACGAAACGTCATCTGTGCGGGTCATCTGTGAGGGTTATTTGTGAATGGTTCTTGATCCACGGAATTGGAAATTACGTACTCTTCCGTTGACCATATCTGATCACCTCTCGCTCCAAAGAAACTGTATGACCCTCACGGGTTTAGCGATACTTCATAATAATAAAATTAATAATAATAATAATAATAATAATAATAATTATTATTATTATTATTATTATTATTTCTACAGTCGCATGATATAACTATTACAGACCTAACTGACATCATTGGTGTACTATATAGAAAGTCCCAATTAAGCGGAACATTTCGGGCAACTTAGATAAATGCTGTTGCCCAGGATGCGACCCACAATAGTCATCTAACACCCAGATACCTACTAACTGCTAGGTGAGCAGGAAAGGAAACATGGCCGACGTTTCACCCGTTCCGGGATCGAACCCGGACCCTCACTGTGTGAGCTGGTTACTGTATCAACCAAGTCACAGATACATGACTCACGAAATCGTAATGACACGATTGCAAACAAACCATACCACGGGTGGGGTTCGAACCCGCGGTCAAAGTCTCAAAACTCCAGACCGTGGCGTAAGCCACTAGGCCAGACACATGCTGAGGGACTCTAAAACTTCAAACAAAACTCAACAGAGACCCGTTTTTTTTTCTTCTTCATTAGGTTTATTATTGTCAGTTGTTCAAAATAATAATAATAATTAAAACCAAAAAAATAATTCTTATAAATATAACTATTATTATTATTATAATTATTTTAGTATAATTATTATTATTATTATTATTATTATTATTATTATTATTATTATTATTATTATTATTATTATTATTATTATTATTATTATTATTATTATTATTATTACTGCCATAATGTGACATACATTATGGCAGGGTTGGCAAGACTTTAGTGAGAAAAGGTCACATGTGAGAGTCACTACATCTTATTTTATTCTAAATCGAAATACTGATTCACATACACACACACACACACACACACACGCACGCACACACACACACACATACATATATATATATATATATATATATATATATATATATATATATATATATATATATATATATATATATATATATATATATATATATATATATATATATATATATATATATATATATATATATATATATATATATATATATATATATATATATATATAACAAACACTGATCTCTGGCCGAAGGAGACTCGAACCTATATGCAAATATATATATGCAAATAATCGCAGACGGGCGATCTTAACTATGCAAGACAAGCCACGGGGGGTGGAAATCTTTAGCTCAAGTACTTTCACACTTCTCAGTACGTCATCAGGAGCTTTGCAATGTTGCAAGAGAGCATCTAAAGCAGGAAGAGAGTTCTCAGAGTAGCGTATTACGGATGTGTCACCGTCCACGGTGACCCTTAGAGTGTGGTCAGTGGTCAGTGCCAACCCCACCCCCACCATCCCCCTCCTCATATGGGGTAGGAGGGTTTCTGAGATGTCAAGTATGAAATTATAAGATATAATAGCCAGCCCTAAGCTTTTTCTAATCGTTTATAACAGGTCATGTGGGTTGAGAAAATACGTTTCTCGTTGGATACTATACACATGGATTGCTATTATTCTGTGTAACCTTTTAAAATAATAAAAGAAAGGAATAGAATGTGAGAGAACTAAGGTCCCACAATAGGTAGGACCAAAAACACAGGGGTAAGAGAAAATTGAAGGAGAGAACAGAAGGAAAACAAAGAAAGAAATAAGGAAAAAATAAGAAAGAAGAAGAAGTAGAAAGAGAAGGCGGAGAAGAAATCGTCAGGTCAATCACTGGAGTTCCGAATTTTGGAGCATTTGACAATATAATGAGAAGGGAAGGCATCTACAGAGAGAAAGCCACGACTAACATTCATATTAGGAAAGTTGTGTATAAGGGAAGCCTCAACAAGACGGCGTTTGTGAAGGCTAGAAGAAGAGTAGACAGTTTTAGCAGAGGACCAGTCAATACGATGACAGTGAGAAAAGAGCAATATTGGTGTCTGCAACACTGGTGTCTGCAACACTTGTGTCTGCAACACTGGTGTCTGCAACACTGGTGTCTGCAACACTGGTGTCTGCAACACTGATGTATGCAACACTGGTGTCTGCAACACTGGTGTCTGCAACACTGGTGTCGTAAGCTTCTCTCTCCCATGTGTGAGATATTTGCGTATTGTTCCAGTCACGGTATTGTGTCTTTTTGTTATTTATATTGATACTTTGTGAAACCGATAATTAGACGAATTAAACACAAGTGCAACACTTGGGTATCTTCATTTAGAAGACGTCTCGCCAATCAATGTCCTTATCGATTTAACAGGAAGAACTATCCTGTAGACGGTAGAGGATATGAAAAAGTGTGAGATGATCAGTCACATCCAAATGTTCCAAGAATTTTGTTCTAGTTACTGTACACAGGTGTTGAAAATTTCAGTGCGACTGGATGAGGAGTTATGAGTGAAATCAAATCGAAAAGTTTGAAGAAGAAATAGAAAAAAAGAAAATTCAGACAACCTCTTAAAGGATACCTACTTAGTCGGTACATTCACTGAGACAAATGTTGCTACTCTAGAGGTCAACAACTCTTTTTTACATCATAGATAAAAAGGAAAATTCACAGAAAAACTTGCCTTCTTGCCCATTATCCAGAAGTTGTATTTTTTATTCAATATTTTCCAGAATAATTCTAAAATTGTGACAAAAATGAGAATTCAGTTTCATAATTTTCAAAGAAACAATTTGTTCGCCTCTTACCATAGAATCATTGGTCATATCCCTCAGACTGCTATAGTATAAGGTACCAAAATTTATTATTCTCTTCCTATAGTCATAGATTCAGTTACTGTGGATGGAGATATCCCAATAGAGAACCTGGTTCTAGATATTGTAACATTACTCCATCAGCACAGTATTCAGGAAATAAGAGCATTGTGGCTTGCAAAGAGTACATTACAATTTATTCGGTATATGTACACACTCCCGAATAGGCTGCCTCCCAACCAGCGAACCAGGTGCTAAGGGTTTAACGGTAAGGGTACCCATCGTTAAATCAGTACCTTGGTTCATTGTCCAATCATAGACGAGCCTGCCAAATGCTGATGCGACGTGGTTTCCCTCGACGTGGTTTCCCTCGACGTGGTTTCCCTCGACGTGGTTTCACTTGCATCTAGCTGGTTGAAGAACGGTGCTCTCTCTCAACTCCTGTACATAGTGTACATAAGTGTACATAGCTATATATAATTGGTGAAGGAAAAAAAAAGTTAAATACTACTGCTGTGTTTATTTTCACTCCAAACCCATTACGACCAGGTCAACAGGCCATTATTACCTGTGTTCCTAATAAGCATCACTTTTAAACACCTTAATCGTGACATTACATGAACCCCAGTAAGACATCCTGACTATATTATATATCATTTGAATACAGAGAATAATTCTGAAGATAGTGGAAGACATGGAAAAGTTTGAGTTATCACTCCCTTATTCTAGAAAAGATGTGTTCGATCAATCAGTCCTGATTAATTCAGCGCCTTCTATGAAGGTTGAGGAACTGACCACTTCAAACTTCATCATGTCTTTCACCGTCTCCAGTATTAATCTTTGTATTACAATGATAAAGCTACTTGTTCGTAAAACGTCTCCAAAGAAAAGTCATGTTACCTGAACCAGCCTGCTAAAAATGCACTTAGTGGTACATTAGGTAATAATTTAGATGTCTGAAGACAAATTTCATTTACATTTTTCATTGTTGTCAAGGTATTTACTGCATACTTACTAGTTAACGATTGTATCAAACTTCGAGGCGAGTTTTGAGTCTTGCATTCATATCTGAGTTTTAAGTAATTAAAGATCCATTTAATTTATTTGCTAAAATGAATGATTTGAGTGCGATATATGGGGTATACATCTCAGAGAGACAAATTTTCATGGATCTCATGAATATGAAGACTGGAAGAGGTAGTTACATAAACGTTCATTAGATCTTAGGATTTCTGTAGAGTCAGACACTGATCAAGTTATGTTATCATATCAGACTTTGCAAAAGCCTTTGACAAGTGTGACCATGGTGAGTACGAGAAGACCTCGACCTCAAGTGTAAGATAGCCCTCACACACACATACATTCCAGACATCATTCCGAAATGATAGTTTATTCAATAAATATTTGTTAAATATAGGATGTCTTGATAAGAGAAGTTTTTGCAATAAAAATGTCATATACAGAGGGAAAGAAAACGAGAGGGTAAATAAGTGGTGACTGAGTGGAAAATGAAAGCCAATGAGAGAGAGGGTAAAGCTTTATCAACAAGTCTGGCTGATAATGAGAAAAAGTGTTTGGAGGGAGATTTATAAGTTAAAAAAATCTGGGAACTAATTAATTTAGTAGTTAAAAACAAAAGAGATGTAAGATGGAGAGGTGGGAGTACAGGGTAGAATGAGGGAAACTTTTGAGATGTTTATATTGTTGAAGTAAGACAATTTGTGATTTCGTGCACTGGGCACAGATATAACATCTGCTAAGAGTAATGTTAGCCAAATGTGGGGAGAGTTCATGAGGCTGTGGGTTGAATGAATTGGGGTAATGCAGCTGTGATAGAAAAATTAATGTAGAAATGCTTAAAGCAGTTGGGGGACATAGACTTGTTGTGTTAGTTCAGTATACGCATGAAGGAATGGAAGGAACTCAGCAATTAGCAAAGAGCATTCATAGTTCCTCTGTATAAGGAAAAAGTGGACAAGAAAGAGTATAAGGATTATAGGAGAAATGAGACTTTTAAGTATACAAGATACAGTGTGTGGATGAATTATTGTTGGAAGAATTAAAACATAGAAGTAACCAGTACTTAAATAAAGGTAAGGAACTTTTTGCTGCATTTTTGGTTCTACAAAAATAATTTTATACGTAGATGGGAGAGAAGTTTGGCACATGTAGCAAATGTATGGAAAAGGTAGTAAAATATTAAAAGTTGAAGTATTTTTATGGTGATCGTGAGGCTCAGGTTAGGGTACGTCGGAAAGAGGGGGTTAGTTCCAAGTAAAAGGAGTCCATAGAGGGTTATATATATGTCAACATAGTTTTCTAACATACTTATAAAAGTGGTTGTAAAAACAAATGTAAATGCTAGAGTGTTGTGGAGAGGTGAGGAATTAAAATATGAATATTAGACACAAAATTTGAGCTATCATGGTTACTCTTTGCCGATGACACAGTTCTTTTAGAAGATTCTGAAGAGAAGTTGCTAAGGTTACTGGAGTTAGTTGGGAGGGTAAGTAAAAGAAGGAATTATTAGTGAACATAGGAAAGAGCAAGAATACGAGAGTAACAGATATAAGCAATGTCTATATCAGCCTTAATTCGTCTCAACTTCCACGTGGCCAACAGAACATTACGAACTCAATCAAGCTGTTCTTAAACAGTCGTTTCCTTTATGAGACTGGTGGCTAAATAATCCATGGTACCTTCCCAGAGTCCCGTTAATCTAGCTAGCACTGATATAATACATTATGTTACTTATTAAACTTTAACGTACCTGTACCTGTACCTTAGGCAGAGAAAAAATCACACCAAGTCTCTGAACGATAGAAATAAAGACACAAATGCAATGTAATGTGACCCTTGTTGACAACGCAGTGAGCAAAACGTTTTCAATTAAGCCTAAGGTATATGCTGAGTGTTGTTATTTAAGGATTACCTTACACTGCATTACCTAAAGTGGATTATTACTGCAACAGTTAAAGTGGATTATTGAATATTAGATTGATAGCATTTATATCATTTTGTTGCTTTATTTCAATGTGCTTGGTAGTATTTATATTTCCTTTAGATATTAAAGGAACTGGTTCATTGATAAAGAGAATTAGACATTAAGCGGCGACCAATTAAAAGGGAGACTGACTTTTGCATTTTTTTGTAAATTTTTCATTAATTCTTAATAAGAGCAGACATTTTTACCTCTTGTTTTTAACTCGCCCCTACGTCGTACACCTAATTACTTTTACATACGTTAAATGTTTAGCGAATGTTCTAAGGGAATTTCAAACATATCAAATGACTTATTAATTTTGAGTTTGCTGAATAACTTGAATCATGTCACATCGTTGATAACAGGCATCTGCCTCCTCATTATTACTGACACAAATAAAAAAATGAAAGTAATTGATTTTAGCGACGTCATAGTTAGCTTAGGTTGGGTTTTATGTAGTTAGGTTAGGATAAGTTACGGTTGAAATAGAGTTGGGTAGGGTATTTCAAGGTAAATTTGAATTGGTTACATTCGACAAGATAAGCTGGAACAGGTATAATTTTAAAGAATATATTAAATATATATTTAGCCAAAATAAGCAAATTTAAAGAAAAATCGGCAGCAAGAGGTCTGGTAGCGCCACGGCTGAGCATCGCCACTGAACGTTAAAATGAGCACGCATGTAACAGGAGATGTAAGAATGCTTTACAAACAGAACTGAGCTTCGATCTAAGCAACAACCTCAACTCTAAAACAAAGACTAAACATTATTGACCGTGTGTTTCCCAGACGGCCAGTGGTTGTTTCTTGTTTTGGTGGGGGATAGTGGGAGGTGTTTGAAGAAATCTGCAGAATGAGCCAACTCAGAATTGTGCGTCGGAAATAACACTCGGTGGGTTTGTTTGCTCAAGATATTCTTGCAGTATTGTGCGCCAGGAATAACAGTAGCTCAGGCGTGTTTGCTCAAAGTTCACGCACAGTGAGAGATGACTTAGTTACGAGAGACGATGCTGCTCAAAAGATTTTATTTTTATGTTTTGAGTGTTTGTACTAGAGCCAGATATTACTAAAGCAATGCGTGCGGAAAAAAACAAACACGAATGGTTCGAGAAAGAGAGATAGACAGACAGACACAGAGAGATAAACACATACAGAGACACACCGGCTGCTGCACAGACAGACAGAAACAGATACACAGAGACAGAGAGTACACGACATAATAAGTACAAAACAAAGAGCACGTGCAGATAATTATAAGAATTTTAGTAAACTAAAGTTCTGCTGTGTAAACATAAGGAAGTACCTGTTCAGCTTCTTTACCTGCTAGTTAGAAGTTTCCTCAATCCCATTTCTTTGTGGGATGATTGCAGCAGCTCTGGTTGCAACTCTCCAACTTGTACCCTAAAGAAAACACACATATTTATGTGTACAGTGGAACCTCGGTCTCCGAATTTAACTCGATCCAGATGTCGATTCGACAGCCAGAATCAACGACAACCAAAGCATATTTTCCCCTAAAGAATAATGTTAATAGAATTAATCCGTTCCACATCCCAAATGACACTATAATAATATATTAATATATATTAATAATGTAGGAACTACGTCATAAAACAATGTATAAAATTTTACAGCACAGGAAAACTGTAAAAATGAATATTAAATGAAAATTTTACTGAAATCCTGTAAAGCAAATGAAGATTTAACTGCCCCTTACCTGTCACATGAGAGCTAATGGCAGACTGGAAGCAGGAAGGAGAGTCACCTTCTATTATTATGTCAGGCCACTGTCCTTCAGGTGTTGTTTCTCTTCTTTGTCTCACTAAAAACCTCTCCAGTGAGGTTTCTTTCAGGCTTCTTCTTTGGACCCTTGATGGCTTATCTCACAATAAAAAAAATTTGTACCAAAACCGCAAAATAACATAAGTTCACAAGATTCACAACAAAAGCTCAAGAGATGTTTACAGCACACGAGTTAGTGGCTATGTTGACTCATACCCGCACTCTTGATACATTGTCCAGTGACCGTTCCGTGACCACGTGACCTGAGCTGCTTTGTCCCGTTCTGTACACTCGAAAACTTGTCTGTCGACAACCAGGAGAAAGTACGAAAACCAGGACATTTTTTCTCGAACACCTCATTCGTAAATGTATTAATTCAACAAGTAATGCAATCGACAACTGAAGTTCGACTGTATTTACATATAGGTATCTATATGTATGGATTCCTATGCACACACACACACACACACACACACACACACAAATACACAACAAACAAACACACACACACACACACACACACACACACACACACACACACAGGAAGGCCAGAAAGAGCCCCTGGTTTAACCAAAGGTGCAGGGAGGCAAAGACTCAGAGTGTCAGAGAATGGAAAAAGTACAGAAGGCAAAGAACCCAAGTAAACACAGAGATTAGTCGCAGAGCTAGAAACAAGTACGCACAGGTATGGAGGGAGGCCCAGAAACAGTACGAAAATGACATAACATCGAAAGTCAAGCCTGACCCGAAAGAGTCACATCAGAAGGAAGACAACAGTCAAGGACCAGGTGATAAGGCTGAGGAGAGAAGATGGGGAACTCACAAGAAACGACCAAGAGGTATGTGAGGAGCTCAACTCGAGTTTAAGGAGGTATTCACAGTGGAGGAAGGAAGGAAGCTGGGTAGACAGAATAGAGCGGGACACCAACAAGGAATATATCAAGTGTTGGATGGCATACACACAACTGAGGAGGAGGTGAAGCAGTTACTCAGTGACCTTGACACCTCAAAGTCGATGGGTCCGGACAATATCTCCACATGGGTCCTTCGGGAGGGAGCAGAGGTACTGAGTGTGCCACTTACCATAATATTCAACACATCCCTTGAAACTGGGCAGCTACCTGAGGTATGGAAAAAGGCCAACGTAGTCCCCATTTTTAAGAAAGGAGACAGAAAAGAGGCACTAAACTATAGACCGGTGTCACTTACGTGTATAGTGTGCAAAGTCTTGGAGAAAATCATCAGGAAAAGAATGGTGGAGCATCTGGAACGGCACAGGATAATCAACGCCAGACACAACGGATTCATGGAAGGCAAATCCTGTGTAACAAACCTCCTGGAGTTCTATGACAAAGTAACAGAGGTAAGACAAGAGAGAGAAGAGTGGGCTGATTGCATTTTTCTGGACTGCAGGAAGGCCTTCGACACAGTTCCTCATATGAGATTAGTGAAGAAGCTGGAAGACCAAGCGTGTATAACAGGAAGGGCACTGGAATGGATCAGGGAATACCTCACATGGAGGCAACAACGGGTCATGGAGCGTGATGAAGTATCACAGTGGGCGCCTGTGACAAGCAGGGTCCCGCAGGGGTCAGTCCTAGGACCAGTGCTATTCTTGGTATATGTGAATGACATGACTGACGGGATAGGCGGGGTAAAATTAGAGAAGCCTGTTGCTGGACCAGGTGTCCAGCATGTTCAGGTCTCTTTGAAGTCCTGCCTGATCCTCATCTGATTTAATTCTCCTCATTAACTTCACATCATCTGCGAACAGGGACATTTCTGAGTCTATCCCGTCCGTCATGTCAGTCATTCACATATACCAAGAATAGCACTGGTCCTAGGACTGACCCCTGTAGGACCCCGCTCGTCACAGGCGCCCACTGTGATACACACACTGTGTGTGTGTGTGTGTGTATGTGTGTGTGTACTCACCTAATTGTACTCACCTAATTGTGGTTGCAGGGGTCGAGACTCAGCTCCTGGCCCCGCCTCTTCACTGTCCGCTACTGGGTCTCCTCTCCCTGCTCCATGAGCATTATCATACCTTGTCTTGAAACTATGTATGGTTCCTGACTCCACTACATCGTTTGGTAGACTATTCCACTTTCTGACTACTCTATGGCTGAAGAAATTATTCCTAACATCCCTTTGACTCATCTGATTCTTCAGTTTTCAATTGTGCCCCCTTGTTTTGTGTTCCCTCTCTGGAACATCCTGTCACTATCTACCTTGTCGATTCCCCGTATGTCGTTATCATGTCTCCTCTAACCCTTCTGTCCTCCAGTGTTTTAGTTCTTTTTCCCTCAACCTTTCTTCGTAGGACAGTCCCCTGAGCTGTGGAACTAACCTTGTCGCAAACCTTTGCACTTTCTCTAATTTCTTGACGTGCTTGACCAGGTGTGGGTTCCAGACTTGTGCTGCATACTCTAGTATGGGCCAGACGTACACGGTGTACAGTGTCTTGAACGATTCCTTGTTAAGGTAACGGAACGCTAATCTTAGGTTTGCCAGTCGCCCATATGCTGCCGCAGTTATCTGGTTGATGTGTGCTTCCGGAGACAGAGGCTAAGTGGCCAAAGACTGCAAACCTCGCTCAAGGAGAAAGATCTTGGGGTGAGTATAACACCAAGCACGTCCCCGGAAGCACACATCAACCAGATAACTGCTGCAGCATATGGGCGCCTGGCAAACCTGAGAATAGCGTTCCGATACCTTAGTAAGGAATCGTTCAAAACACTGTACACCGTGTACGTCAGGCCCTTACTAGAGTATGCAGCACCAATCTGGAACCAATACCTGGTCAAGCACGTCAAGAAATTGTAGATGAATGGTTCATAGAACCGACAAGTTGATAAATTAGACACATATGCAACACTTCAGTATCTTTATTGAGGAAACGTTTCGCCACACAGTGGCTTCATCAGTCCATACAAAGAAGAATCATCTGTAAATTTTTGAGTATTTTAATAAATGGATTTTTTTTTTTACTTGTAACAGAAGAACGTATATGTAGGACAACACATTTTACGTGATTACTGGAGAACAATATGTGTGAGAGAACATAATTGTGATACACAAAGTTCCTTTCTCTGAGAGAACACAATTTGTGAATGTTTTTTTCAGATGACAATTCATGCGTGTTTGAGAGACAGAGCGAGAGGAAGAGAAAGAGAGCGAGACAGATAAAGAGATAGAGGGAAACAGAGAAAGAAAGAGAAATGGAGAGACAGAGAAAAAGCGAGAGGGAGAGGGAGAAAGAGAGAGAGGGAGAGCACAACTCATGTATGTTGAGGACCAATCCATTAGTTTTACTGGCATAATACACCAGTCTCTGCCAAGATGAAAATGGACAGTTCAAATGGATTTATACTGTAAGATAATGATTAATTTTGACAGCTCTTTAACGAATTAAACAACGAGTCAGCCAGTCGACCAACTAGTAAGTCAGCCAGCGAAAAAACCCGTCCGCAGCCAAAGATCCCAACCACTTTGGCTCACAATGAGTTATTTTTATCAGTCATCGCTTTGATTACAGTGAGCCCACAATGGCAGTGAGACTGGACCGGGAAAGAGATACTATCACCCCTGCATAGTTTTCCAGGCGAAGATTCACTGTATCAAACTCCAAATCAGCAAAATTGAGGACTCACTAGCGTCAACGTTTTAAACGAAGGGATCGAACACCCCGACTTGGTAGAGCTTCAGGTTACATTCGTGAGGACTTTGGTTCCATCTTTGAGTTGAATCGTACTGACAAGTCTCCTTTTACCATTTGCTCCTATTTACCTGGCAAAAAATAAATGCCTGGACATTAATTTATTTTTATTATATCATGGGCAGGGTGAGACGCGTGGTCAGGTGAATGCAAACTCGAAAAATAGTCTCAAAATTTGCAAGTTCTTAAGAAACTAGAAACCAACATTTGTAATCTGCTGTATCTTAAAAGGCGGTGCCAAGGATTCCGGTCTGTTCTATGTTTAAAAAGTCGGGACAGCAGGTTAGACACAGATACCATAAAGAAAAGTCAGAGCGTTCATTCCATTCGTAAATCCAGTAGAGAAATATATAATTAGTCACTGATATGCTTAACTAGAAAAGCAAGTACACTGAGCATTAAGAGAAAATCTATGACGACAAGTTCATTGTGTTCTGCTACACTATTCATGCTGATAGTTACGACGCAGGAAACGAGCATTTTGCCAAATATTGGACTAAAATGTGAGATAACGCAGTCACTCGGCAGCTGTACATTGACACAGTCAAAAATTACAAAATATAGCAAACCGAGGATGGTAAAGTAGTATTCACGAAAGAATTCTTCAAACTGCGATCAACAGGTGAAGTTATCTCAAGAACGAGAATTGATGAGTTTCCCAGCATCTACAAGCGAAGGAGAGCTTCTGAAGCTCATCCCTCAGAAGAATTGATAGCAACATTGCATATAGCAGTGAACCAAGTCTCAAGATTACATGGGCTGCCATCAAACATGGGAACAGTTTCTAAGGGTTCATGTGCATAGAAATATGGCCTATGAACCCTCAGATGCTCATCAGCAGGTAAAGAACCATTATGAGTCTGACGTGTAAGTCATGAGTCACGTTATTTGAACTGGCAAGAACACTTGCACCAGAGACACTAAGAACACGTGATTCAGACATAGTTACTTATAATACTAAGAAACAATCAATAAAAAACTATGAAAATTAAGAAAAACAAGGTAAATATGGAAAAGAGAACAATAAATGACATTGAACTCTGCATATGTATATGTATATATATATATATATATATATATATATATATATATATATATATATATATATATATATATATATATATATAGTCGTGCCGAATAGGCAGAACTTGCGATTTTGGCTTAAAAGCAACGTCATCTTGTCATATAAGACAAGCGAAAATTTGTGTATGCAATATTTCGCCAAAATCAATCTGAACCTAAAGAAAATATATATTTAATTGTGTTTGTTTATAATTAAATTAATGTTAACGTATCTAAAATATATTTAGTTGGAATAGGCTAAATTAAATTGGCTTGTTGTAATAAGGTTAGGTAGGTTTTCAAAGTTTCTCTTGGTACAAAATTATAAATTCTTACATTAACATAAATGAAAAAATATATCTTTAAACGTATTAGAAAATTTTAGAAATGACTTAATTTTAGATGAGTTCTTGCTAATTGACCAGTTTTACCTAATCGGCACGACATATATATATATATATATATATATATATATATATATATATATATATATATATATATATATATATATATATATATATATATATGTGCCAATTAGGTAAAACTGGTCAATTAGCAAGAACTCATTTAAAATTAAGTCCTTTCTAAAATTTTCTCTTATACGTTTAAAGATATATTTTTTCATTTATATGTAAAAATTTATAATTTTGTACGAAGAGAAACTTTGAAAACCTACCTAACCTTATTACAACAAGCGCAATTTAATTTAGGCTAACCCAACTAAATATATTTTAGACAGTTAACATTAATTTAATAATAAACAAACACAATGAAATATATTTTTTTCGTTATGTTCAGAATGATTTTTGCGAAATTATTGCATACACAAATTTTCACTTGTCTTATATGGCAAGGTGAGCGTTGCTATTTAAGCCAAAATCGCAAGTTTTACCTAAAATAAGTAGTTAGACTGTTGGGTTTAGTCCTGACTCTTTCTCTTCTACTTCAGCTCTTCCTCTCACCGGCTATTCTTCTTCTGTCCCCACTTCCCCCTCGCCCCTAGTGGGTCCTTACCTGAGAGTCTGAACTGAACTGAATACCTAATCGGCACGACATATATATGTCGTGCCGATAAGATACAAGATTTACCAGTCGATGGCAATACCTACTTTTCCATCCCCAAAAATATATTAAAGAACATACACAGAAAATCGCAAGTTGGTAAAAAGATTTCCGTGCTTTCTCTCTACTAACCATAAATCAGCAAAGCTTTATGGTTTATTAAAGACTCACTAACCTATTGTGAATCACTCACCTCAGGTAGTGGCAACATCCAGGACACGCAGGCAGAATTTTGGCAAAATATTCATTGTAACTTCTGAATACGATTAGTCAAGCTCACCTGAAACATTCGGGTGAAGTCTTCAGTCGGGTGAAGTCTTCAGTCGGGTGAGGAATCTGGATGTGAGTGAATAGCAGCTCGTTAGTTTCGACATTACTGCTGTATACTCAAATGTACCAGCTGACCTAACCATTAACCTTATTCGCAGTGTGATTATTGATGATTTGGAGTTGCCTGTTCTCTGCTTAGAGTTTGTTTACTTCGTCGAACTATGTTTGCGATATCATTGTTTTTTTTGTGGAAGGAAGTAAATATAAACAACTAGGACTCTCCGATCTCTGTCCTCCTGAATATAACCTTGTTCAACGTTTCCGTGTTATTTGTCCATCTCTGCCTTATTTCTATGGTCTTCCTAAAACTCATAAACCTGATATTCTCAACGTCCCATCATATCCTCCAGAGATTTTGTTTTGTACTCTCTTGCCTCTTGGCTGGCCAAAACTCTCGCTCCCTTTCTTGGTACTATTTTTCCTGCTCACCTCCATCACTCTCTTGACTTCGTCGGACGTGTTCGCCCTCTCCCCACCTGTAACATGCTTAGTCTTGACGTTGAGTCTCTCTTCACCAATGTCACTCTTGATGTTGTTCTTAATTTACTAACAAAGAAGCCAATGAAGGGTTATTTCATCTTCCTATACCTACTGATGTCTTTCTTGATCTTATTCTTATGTGTGTAAATTTTATTCTCAAACCTTTGGTATCGCTATGGGTTCTTGTCTGTCCCCTATTCTTGCTAACCTTTATATGAAATACTTCGAAAATTTTCTTCTTCCTTCTACTGATATGCGCCCTTCCCTCTGGCTTCGCTATGTAGATGACATCGTTGCTCTTTGGCCTCATGACTCTGGTCTCTTCCAAACATTTCTCGATGCCCTTAACAATCTTGCTCCTTCCATAAAATTTAAAGCTGAATCAGAATCTAACTCTTTGCTTCCTTTCATTGATGTACATGTCCAACACTAGGCTACAGGCTTTTCGTTGTCTGTTTATCGCAAGCCTATGCACAGTGGCATGTACATTCACTACTTTTCTTATTTCTTTCTTCGTGTTCTTATTTCTTTCTTCGTGCACTCTGTATTTGTAACCCCCGGTTCCTTGATTCGGAAATTTCCACTCTTCGTAATTCGTTCTCTCGTCTTGGTTATCCTTCTGCCTTTTCACGGAATTCCTTCTCTCCCAAACTCTCTTCTCCTGTGAAAGTTCCTGTTCTCTGACATCCCTATATTTCCAGACTTTCTAGTCTCAACAACTCTCTCCGTTCCCTGGAGATCAAACTTACTTTTCGCCAAGCTAACAACCTTCGCAATAATCTAGTTCATATCTCTTCCCCCTGCAATTGATGTTCCTCTTGTCACCTTCAATACTTTGGAAAAACGGGCCGCTATCTTTCTGACAGTGTTAGACTTGCCGACGCCATTAATGCTTTTTTCTGTCATGTTAGAGATCACAGTCATCTTATTGACTGGTCCTCGGCGAAAACTGTTTATTCTGCTTCTAGCTTTCACAGCCGTTAGCTTGTTGAAGCATCTCTTATACACAGTTTTCCTTGTATGAATCTTAGTCTTCGCTTTGTCTCTTCAGATGACTTCCTTTAACCATACACTGTCAAATGCGCCAAACTTCGAAATACCTGAGACTTGACATGATCATTTCTTCTCGTCCTATCTCTTTTCCTTTAATTTTTTCCTTATTTCTTTCTTTGTTTTTCTTTTGTTCTGCCAAGTTTGTTCTGTCATTTACTTCCTTCCCTCCCCTTCCCTGTGTTTTCGGTCCTACCCTTTGTGGGCCCTTAGACATTCCCTACTCCCACTACTACTACTACTACTACATCTACCACTACTAATATTACTGCTTCTTCTACTATTACTACCACTACTATTGCCCAACTTCGCTCCCCTTTCTTTCTCTTGTGGCAAAAACTACTCCCCGTAAAATCTACTACTACTACCTCTATTACCAGCATTACAACTACAACTACTTCTTGTTTCTCTTCTCTTTCCCCGTTCCTGTCCTCCGCGCTTATTTATACTGGCTCATTCATCCCTTCTGGGTTCGACACATCCCCAGAGAATCTCCTGAATTGTTCTGGCACTCGGGCTGCGGCCTGAGTGCCAGGAATGGCTGAAATGGATTTGAAAGGGTCACTGTGCCTTTGTGATAGGGCTGACCCCGTAATAATGCTGTAAACGGTACTCAACTCCACAGAAAGACAGCTCACCGCGCCCTTGTCATAGGGCTGCCCCAGCCATAGGGCTCTAAACGGTACATCACTTGTACCAACTCCGACACTCCTTCGGAAGCCACTGGCGGGTCACCACATGGAGAGGACCCGGGCCAGGACCCGTCCTAACAAGCCTACATAAACATGAACTTACTTCTATCAGTGTGACTTGTGAATGGTCATAGACGGACCGAAACGTCGTCATAAGCTTTTCTCTCTCCTATGTGTGGGTTATTTGTATATAAACAACCCTCTTGGCTAGACATGGGTTCACCCCTTAGTGCAGTTCTGCACAGTTTAAAATCAGGACCTATAACCAAGACGGAGATAATACCTCCAGAAGATAAATTCTTTGGATGAGGAACGAAGATAATATTTTAGCCCTAATTCCAAAATTCATTCAGGTAAATACGTTTCCCAGTATACCTGATACGTGATTGCAGAAAACTTGCGACACGTGTCCTCAACAAGACTGACAGCAGCACGGCTCAAGACGTGCCTGCCGGATATATTGTTCAGCTGGTCAGCAACGAGATGTCAGATGTGTCCAACCTTTAGATCAACGAGGCAAGTTCTTTTGTCATGCACGAAGATGATTTATGGAGACGAAAATATATAGAGGCCACAGTAATTGCTGTCACTAACATAATCAATCAGAAGTGCACCAGTTTTAGCATATACAAACTCTTGTGAAAAAGGAACAAAAAGGCGCAATACCATAACCAGAATAATACACACATAACCCGAGCATTAGAGAATGAAACATGATGACATATCGGACCGACGGGGACCATTAACTAGGGACAGAAGCGTGAAGGGAAGAGCACCAGAATATGCACGAGAGGGGGCAGTGATGGAAGTAGTATAACGAGAGGAGGGAATAGTATTACTGTGGTGGTAGTAGTAGTAGTAGTAGTAGCGGTGGTAGTGGTTGTAGTAATTTAGTAGTGGTTGAAGAAAAAGTGGAGCAACAGTGGCAGCTGTGGCAATAATAAGTTTGGAGCATTTGACAATGTAATGAGAAACGAAGACATCAACAACAATCTTAGCCCAGATTTTGTCTCCGTAGATGCCTTTTTTTTCTTATATTATTATATGCTCCAAACTTCAGAACACTCGTGACTTGTCCTGATCGTTATCCAGTGCTCCTCTTTCTCTTGTTCCTAGATTACGTCCACTATTACTTCTACTACTACAACTACCATCTCTTTGCCAAGACGCAACCTTCTGACCCTAACTATACCACGGGCGGGGATAGAACCCGCGGTCAGAGAGTCATAAAGCTCCAGACCGAGTTAGCCCAGTGGCTAACGTGTTGGTCTGGATTTCGTGAATCACTTCTGACTCTACTTTAATTACCACTAGTACCTTCTTATTATTATTTCTACCACTGCTGCTCTACGTTTTCACTATTATAACCACTATTACCACTTCCACCACCACTACTACTACTACTACTACCACAAATACTATTCGCTCCTCTCGTTATACTACTCCCGTCCCACATCTCCCTCTCGTTTATATTCAAGCTCCCTTCCCTTCACGCCCCTGTTTAGAAGTTAATGTTCCAAGTCAGACCGAAGCATCGTCTTAAATTTCACTCTCAAATGTGTTGGTTATTTAAGTCTTGTCCTAAAGGATAACACTAACATTGCAGACGGCTGTCACTTGATATCTACTTGAGAGTAATGCACAGAGCAAATCCTTCTTAAACAACACTTCCTTCAGATGCTGTATGCTTCACGTTCTCTGTGAAAACTATGGAGAAAGGCTTTTTTTTGTGACATACAATACTTCTATAAACATGAGTGTTTACAAAAACTTTTGTGATAATTCATTGATCAATTGGATGCATTGTAATAACTTCTACCAAGGTATAAAACTTTAAATGACCATTGAGAAGTACGAGAACATAGGAAAAAATAAAAGAACATGTCAAGAATAATGGAAACAACACATATAACCCACCCATAGGAGAGAGGAGCTTACGACGACGTTTCGGTCCGACTTGGACCATTTACAAAGTCACACTGACAGACAGGAGAGAAGGGGGCAGTGTATATAGGCTAGCAGACAGGGACGGGACAAGAGAAGTAGTACGAAAACAAATTCCAACCACACAAAAGAGCGAAAAACTAATGTGAAGGACTACGGAGTGATAATGTCAGAGGATCTCACTTTCAAAGATCACAATAATCTATCTACCACATATGAAAGAAAAATGATAAATGGATAATGAGAACCTTCAAAACAAGGGATGCCAAGCCCATGATGATTCTCTTCAAATTGTTTGTTCTCTCTAGGCTGGAGTATTGTTGTACACTAACGGCGACTTTCAAGGCAGGTGAAATTGTTGACCTGGAGAATGTACAGAGAACCTTCATGGCACACATAACTACGATAAAACACCTACTGAGAACTGCCAAAGTTCCTTGACTTGTATTCTCTGGAAAGCAGATGAGAAAGGTACATGATAATATACATTTGGAAAATCCTAAAGGGATTAGAACCTAATTCCAACAAGAAAATCATTCCTTATGAAACCAAAAGACACGGCATGAGATGCAACATCCCTCCAATGAAAAGCAGAGGCGCCACAAGTACTCTAAGAGACAATACAATAAGTGTCAGGGGTCCAAGACTGTTCAACTGCCTCCCAGCATACATAAGGAGGATTACCAATAGACCCCTGGCTGTTTTCAAAAAGGTGGTGGATAGGTACCTAAAGTCAGTAACTGACCAGCTGGGCTGTGGTTCATACGTCAGTTTACGTGTGGCCTGCAGTAATAGCCTGTTTAATCTGGCCCTCATCCACCGCGAGGCTTGGTCACAGACCGGGCCGTGTGCAAGGCTGTGTGAAGACTGCATAACCAAGGGACCAGGGGCTTTCTGTCACTATTCTTTATTAAAATAGTTTATTTTATGTTAATTTTGTTTTATATATTGTACTGAGCTATGGTATTTTAAACAGTGACTGGATCAATAATCTGAGTTCATGTATTGATGGTCAACTAATGAAAAAAAAAATACTTGAGAACTTATCTGACTGAAAATTTCCCCAACAACTTTTTAATTTCATGAACCATGCTATCCTCTTTTGTGTATTATTTATTAAATATTTATTTTGTGTATATCTGTAACGTCTTCAAATGCATATATGAAAAAAATGTTAACAATATATAGAAACACAGTGACAAGCATATTAGACCGAGGTAAATATATGTACACGATTACTGGAATTGAATCACAGTGCCAAGTTAGAACACAGTGACAAACATGAGAACACACTGATAATCTTGAGAACACACTGATAATCTTGAGAACACACTGATAATCTTGAGAACACACTGATAATCTTGAGAACACACTGATAATCTTGAGATAACAGCTTCATGAAGAGTAAGACAGTGACAAGGACAACCACCCTGACCCTGACCTGCAGGGAAACTTTGTTACAAGAACTGAACACAGTAACAAGCATGGGTCCTCAAGTGTGGGAACACAGTAGCAAGCATGGGTCCTCAGGTGTGGGAACACAGTAGCAAGCATGGTAACACAGTAACAAGCATGGGTCCTCAAGTGTTGGAACACAGTAACAAGCATGGTAACACAGTAACAAGCATGGGTCCTCAAGTGTGGGAACACAGTAGCAAGCATGGGTCCTCAGGTGTGGGAACACAGTAGCAAGCATGGTAACACAGTAACAAGCATGGGTCCTCAAGTGTTGGAACACAGTAACAAGCATGGTAACACAGTAACAAGCATGGGTCCTCAAGTGTTGGAACACAGTAACAAGCATGGTAACACAGTAACAAGCATGGTAACACAGTAACAAGCATGGTAACACAGTGACAAGCATGGTAACACAGTAACAAGCATGGTAAAACAGTAACAAGCATGGTAACACAGTAACAAGCATGGTAACACAGTAACAAGCATGGGTCTTCAAGTGTGGGAACACAGTAACAAGCATGGTAACACAGTAACAAGCATGGTAACACAGTAACAAGCATGGTAACACAGTAACAAGCATGGTAACACAGTAACAAGCATGGTAACACAGTAACAAGCATGGTAACACAGTAACAAGCATGGTAACACAGTAACAAGCATGGTAACACAGTGACAAGCATGGTAATACAGTAACAAGCATGGTAACACAGTAACAAGCATGGTAACACAGTAACAAGCATGGTAACACAGTAACAAGCATGGTAACACAGTGATAAACATGGTAACACAGTAACAAGCATGGTAACACAGTAACAAGCATGGTAACACAGTAACAAGCATGGTAACACAGTAACAAGCATGGTAACACAGTAACAAGCATGGTAACACAGTAACAAGCATGGTAATACAGTAACAAGCATGGTAACACAGTAACAAGCATGGTAACACAGTAACAAGCATGGTAACACAGTAACAAGCATGGTAATACAGTAACAAGCATGGTAACACAGTAACAAGCATGGTAACACAGTAACAAGCATGGTAACACAGTAACAAGCATGGTAACACAGTGATAAACATGGTAACACAGTGATAAACATGGTAACACAGTAACAAGCATGGTAACACAGTAACAAGCATGGTAACACAGTGACAAGCATGGTAACACAGTAACAAGCATGGTAAAACAGTAGCAAGCATGGTAACACAGTAACAAGCATGGTAACACAGTAACAAGCATGGTAACACAGTAACAAGCATGGTAACACAGTAACAAGCATGGTAACACAGTAACAAGCATGGTAACACAGTAACAAGCATGGTAACACAGTAACAAGCATGGTAACACAGTAACAAGCATGGTAACACAGTAACAAGCATGGTAACACAGTGATAAACATGGTAACACAGTGATAAACATGGTAACACAGTGACAAACATGGTAACACAGTGACAAACATGGTAACACAGTGATAAACATGGTAACACAGTGACAAACATGGTAACACAGTGACAAACATGGTAACACAGTGACAAACATGGTAACACATTGTCATTAGTTGTAACACATTGACAATCATCGTAACACATGAAGAAGCATTGTTACGAGCGCGCGCGAGCGAGTGAGAGATAAGAGAGATAAGGGAGAGAGAGAGAGAGACAGACAGACAGACAGAGAGGGGGAGAAGAGAGAGTGAGAAAGAGATACAGAGACAGAGAGAGTGGGGGGACAAGATTAAACTGTCTGGAGAAACAGACTGGATCCAACGTTCACAGGAATGATGAACGCTGGAGGTAAACAGAACGTTACTTGGAATTACATGTTACTGGTCAATAGTAACGTCACGTTGCGGTAATGATGTATCACGACCTATTCTCCCGTCGCTTAATTGACTCATTATTAATGGAGATATGTTACAAGGTGAATAATGAACACACTGAACACCTAGATGGGGAGACTCTGGACGATGTGAGAGGATATTCACCTTTCCACCTCTTTTTTTCAATTCCTCTTCTCATTCTTTTCACTTTCCTCATATTCTTTTTTCTTATTGACTGTTTATGTCCGGAAGAAAAATGTATAATGAAGTAGAAATAATGTATTATGCGAAGGAAAAATATATTATGGAGAAGATATTCATTATAACAGGAAATTCACATTCTGCTGAGTACACATTCACATTCTGCTGAGGACACATTCACTCTGCTGAGGACACATTCACTCTGCTGAGGACACATTCACTCTGCTGAGGACACATTCATCCTATACAGGAAACGTTCACTTAACAGGAAAATATATATTTTGAAAAGAGAAAAATTCGTTTTTGAGATGATGAGAATATTATTATTATTATTATTATTATTATTATTATTATTATTATTATTATTATTATTATTATTATTATTATTATTATTATGATTGTTGTTGTTGTTATTGTTGTTGTTGCTTTGGTATTATAATAATAATAATAATAATAATAATAATAATAATAATGGTTTTTGTTAACGTTAGAGAGTCTGCCGGAACACGAGAACGCGTTGTTAGCAAGCAGTGGCAACATAAAGTGGAAGGAGATTCAATATATAAAACTTCACTGAGACGTACCCTGGGTAACAGGAAAATGGATGGTCAAAGAGCCGGGGGAAATTGCCACAACAGAAAAGAAAACCACATTTTTGTCTATATATAAGCCAGGAGAGACGCAGACCCATGACTGTCTCGAATATTATGAATGTATCAATAGCTCTCCTGCACAAAAGATAAAGCCAACGCCCACCATGTATAAATTGCAGCGATAGTGGTTTTCGAGAAGTGTTATAGTCGTGGGTGTGAAGAACACCAGCGTAAATGTGCTGCTAAAACATGAAAAGAATTCCAGGGTAATCTAAATGCTGGAAACTTTAATTTATGTGAAATGTTTTGAGTGTAAGTGCCGCACTGGTGGCACCTGTCGAGGTTGGGGCTGAAGTATCTTTGAGAGCGATATCAGTAAACTAAATTGATATTAGTGTCTTCAAGGATCTATTAGAATATTAGTTTTAATAAACTCTGAAAGCACAATGTCTTTAGGACACATGGAAGACAACAGATCTATAATATCTCACATGCAGATTTATGAAAGAAAAGAAATCAGGTTCAATCCGAAATAGTAAGGGCTTAACTCAAGATCGTTTTATCAGTATCTCTATTTAACCAGTTAACAGTGCAAGACAGACGGTTACTTCGTCAGAAGGTACAGTCACCTAAGTGAGGGTGATCTGTGTATCAAGATCTCTTCGTCCTCCTGAAGACATTTGTCTGATGGATAAGAACCCGTAAGATGGTAGACATCAACCGCCCAAGGTGCAACTAACGTCCTGCCAAAGGAATGTCACACTGTAACCTGTGTCTTACACAGTGGTAGGATAGTGTCTTCATCTTTCTGTCTCTGAAACACACAGCTTCTGTTTACATTTAGTTCATACTACACATGCATATACGTGCATGTGAATGAATACACACCCATCTGAGTTTTCTTCTAATTTCCAAATAGTTTTTGTTAGATTATTTCTTTTTATCTCCAGGTCACGGGCCTAGTAACCCCTTCTCATGAATTATTTAGTAAATAAAAAAAAAACCGCTTTAGTGATGGGATGTTTGAATGTGAGTAGATGTAGTACAGATGATACGATATTTTTTGAAAAAGAATGTTATAAATGAAAAGAAGATTGATGTTCAGGTTATAAGCGAAAGGAAGCTGAAGTAAACAGGAGATTTACAGTGGGATGAAATAAATGAGAATAGGTTAGGTGTATCGGGGAGAATTGTACATAGGGCGTGGGTGCCCTATTTACAATGTTGCAACTAACATTCCCAAGCGTGGGTGCCCTATTTACAGTGTTGCAACTATCATTCCCAATCGTGGGTGCCCTATTTACAGTGTTGCAACTATCATTCCCAAGCGTGGGTGCAATATTTACAGTGTTGCAACTATCATTCCCAAACGTGGGTGCCCTATTTACAGTGTTCCAACTATCATTCCCAAGCGTAGGTGCAATATTTACAGTGTTGCAATTATCATTCCCAAGCGTGGGTGCCCTATGTACAGTGTTGCAACTATCATTCCCAAGCGTGGGTGCCCTATTTACAGTGTTGCAACTATCATTCCCAAGCGTGGTTTCCCTATTTACAGTGTTGCAACTAACATTCCAAAGCGTGGGTGCCCTATTTACAGTGTTGCAACTATCATTTCGAAGCGTGGGTGCCCTATTTACAGTGCTGCAACTATCATTCCCAAGCGTGGGTTAGTTACCATTTTGTCCAAGGCACATGTCGATTAGACACTAGGACTGTGTGTGTATGTGTACTCTCCTATGTGTGTGTGTGTGTGTGTGTACTCTCCTATGTGTGTGTGTGTGTGTGTACTCTCCTATGTGTGTGTGTGTGTGTACTCTCCTATGTGTGTGTGTGTGTGTACTCTCCTATGTGTGTGTGTGTGTGTGTACTCTCCTATGTGTGTGTGTGTGTGTACTCCCTATGTGTGTGTGTGTGTACTCTCCTATGTGTGTGTGTGTGTGTACTCTCCTATGTGTGTGTGTGTGTACTCTCCTATGTGTGTGTGTGTGTACTCTCCTATGTGTGTGTGTGTGTGTGTACTCTCCTATGTGTGTGTGTGTACTCTCCTATGTGTGTGTGTGTACTCTCCTATGTGTGTGTGTGTACTCTCCTATGTGTGTGTGTACTCTCTTATGTGTGCGTGTGTGTACTCTCCTATGTGTGTGTGTGTGTACTCCTATGTGTGTGTGTACTCTCCTATGTGTGTGTGTGTACTCTCCTATGTGTGTATGTGTACTCTTCTATGTATGTGTGTGTACTCTCCTATGTGTGTGTGTGTACTCTGCTATGTGTGTGTACTCTCCTATGTGTGTGTGTATTACAACCTCAGGTTTTCAAGGCCTGTTACATGAGTGTAAAAGGGAACTTGGAGCAAAATAAACACAGCAGAAAAATTTTGAATTGTATTTTCCTTCACCAAGTATATATAGATTTATACAAAGTATGTACACTATATACAGCAGAATAGGTATTAGTGCACGCCACGGTAGTCAAGGTATTAGTGCACGCTGGGTGCAATATTTACAGTGTTGCAACTATCACTTCCAAGCGTGGGTGCCCTATTTACAGTATTGCAACTATCATAGTTAAAACCAGTACGTTTACTGTAGAAATTTAGATTATCTTTTCCTTGATTGATTCGCATTTGAATGCCTAATGTTCCTCAGATTTGATGGGTGTAT
>WNWK01009477.1:0-76368 GCA_009830355.1 Cherax destructor
GGGGTGGTATTGTACACAGAACAGCAATACACTGGAGTACAAAGGTGGTATAAATGCGTGAACTCACGTGGCTTACTTCTCAGACAGCAGAGTGGCTTGCTGGCTTAGTAGAATATTTTCACACAGATTGACAGGCTTGGAATCTTGTGACAAATTAGCACAGCAAGGTAGAAGCTGGCTTAAGCCTAGGCTGACGTAACTGGTGGTGGCTTTACTGGCTTGAAATTGTCGACTGTGTGTTTTGTTACTAAGTGTTCATTATCTAGAATTTTTTTTGTGTGTTCATGTTCCCTGCGAGTTCTGAGCTTTAACAGTTGATCGTGCTAGCCGAGTCTCTCTTTTCTGTTAAAACGTCTTCCTTGTAAATATATTTATTCTTCCTCAGAACCCGCTGAGTGCATGAATACAGATTGATCGATCAAATTTGCAAATTGTAATTTATATAATCCGTTATATCTAGATCCATTAAATTTCTCTTATGTACCATTAACTTAAGAAGTGCGAGAGTAAGATTAATCTTGATCAGTTCAAAGTTATAATGTGTTTGCTATTGTATAGATTCACCCAGTACCACCTGTCTGTTCAGCCTATAGAGTCGTATAGTATGCCGAGACGTCATACGATAACATGGCCGAGCTGTCGTATCAGTATCATATGTACACTGTGTAGTGTACCAGCATTCAGCATTCATCCCACTTATACAGCTGGTCCCTTTGCGTGTGACATCACGATACCCGCTGACGTCAGAGGCTCAGCGCATGTGCACAGCCTTACATAGGCGCACGGCCTCACTAGCGTTAGACCTACGACCTACCACCGCTGCCACCATTTGTGTTGTGGGGTTCTTTTCATAGATTTGGTAATATTACAGACGATGAGCTTGGTTTTTGGTAGCGTTTAATGAGGCGTTGGATATATGGGAGCTGAGAGCCCATGCCTGTGTCCGCCTAGTATGCCTACCCCAAGGGAACTGGCTGGAGGGCCCGCACGGCACTGAGACATTCAAAAGGCAGGCCTATGATTGGCTAATGCCAGATCACATGGCCAGAGGTTGGAAATCACGTGAACAGCCGTGGTGCAGCCGTTAGAAGTACGAACCGTACAAAGTGCCATGACGTATTAATGTACCATATGGTTTTGTCTCTGACGTATACATAATGGAGGGATATTAGGTTGGATAAGGTTTGTCAGGAAACAGGTCAGGTGTTTCCTGACGAGGGTCTTAGTCATATGATGACCCACAGCTGGAGCTTTTGGTCCTCTGATCGAGGCCTTCCACTGGCTTACTAGTCCACTTTAAAAATTATGCAAATGATTTTTTTTTACTGTAGTAGTCTCCCACAGGTTTGTCTCTGCTCAAGTTATTTTGGGTTTATCTTATTACTTGTAGCAAGACGTATATCCTGTCACTTGAACTATAGTGCCTTTAGTCGGGGTGCAGTGCCACTTAAAGTTTGGTTGTACCATATTGTTCTTTGTGTTGTTTCTGAGCAATGTCCTCTCTCTCTCTCTCTCTCTCTCTCTCTCTCTCTCTCTCTCTCTCTCTCTCTCGATACGTTATACACTTAATAGTTTCAGTGTATATGGGACTCGCCGGGGATCGAACCCGCAATATTTTAACCAGCCACCTTAGAAGCCCGCCAAAATCCACGACAGTCCACATACATATAAACATACATTTAGAGTTTGATGTCTATATTTGGGATTAAAAAAATGGAGGTATACAGTTGACATGCAGCCCTGGTGAGTGAGCTTCATGTCATCTTTAGGGTTTAAACGTAAACCTAAAAGCTTGTCATATCACACTAAGTGAAAACACTAAGTGTCAGGAGTCCAAGACTGTTCAAGATCCTCCCATCATACTTCAGAGGAATTGCCAATAGACCCCTGGCTGTCTTCAAGAGGGAGCTGGACAGGCACCTCAAGTCAGTACCCGATCAGCCGGGCTCTGGTTCCTACGTTGGTTCACGTGCGGCTAGCAGTAACAGCCTGGTTGATCAGGTCCTGATCTACCACGAGGCCTGGTTATGGATCGGACCGCCGGGGGTGGGGGGGTGGCGTTGACCCCCGAACAACCTCCATGTAGGCACTTCAGTGCTTTCAAGATTGTTGTTATATAACTTAAGCTGTATTGCTTTCTATAATTGGGCCAATCACAAGCGACGGATTCTCCCACCAATCAGCACTGACCACACGGAGACTCTAACTAACGTCAAAGGAACGTTAGCAAATATATCTTCAGTGTCATGGTGTTAGCAAATACTTCTTCAGTGTCATGGTGTTAGCAAATACTTCTTCAGTGTCATGGTGTTAGCAAATATATCTTCAGTGTCATGGTGTTAGCAAATATATCTTCAGTGTCATGGTGTTAGCAAATATATCTTCAGTGTCATGGTGTTAGCAAATATATCTTCAGTGTCATGGTGTTAGCAAATATATCTTCAGTGTCATGGTGTTAGGAAATATTTCTACAGTGTCATGGTGTTAGGAAATATTTCTTCAGTGTCATGGTGTTAGGAAATATATCTTCAGTGTCATGGTGTTAGGAAATATTTCTACAGTGTCATGGTGTTAGGAAATATTTCTACAGTGTCATGGTGTTAGAAAATACTTCTTCAGTGTCATGGTGTTAGAAAATACTTCTTCAGTGTCATGGTGTTAGGAAATACTTCTACAGTGTCATGGTGTTAGGAAATATTTCTACAGTGTCATGGTGTTAAGAAATATTTCTACAGTGTCATGGTGTTAGAAAATACTTCTTCAGTGTCATGGTGTTAGAAAATACTTCTTCAGTGTCATGGTGTTAGGAAATACTTCTACAGTGTCATGGTGTTAGGAAATACTTCTTCAGTGTCATGGTGTTAGGAAATACTTCTACAGTGTCATGGTGTTAGGAAATACTTCTTCAGTGTCATGGTGTTAGAAAATACTTCTTCAGTGTCATGGTGTTAGAAAATACTTCTTCAGTGTCATGGTGTTAGAAAATACTTCTTCAGTGTCATGGTGTTAGAAAATACTTCTTCAGTGTCATGGTGTTAGAAAATACTTCTTCAGTGTCATGGTGTTAGAAAATACTTCTTCAGTGTCATGGTGTTAGAAAATACTTCTTCAGTGTCATGGTGTTAGAAAACACTTCTTCAGTGTCATGGTGTTAGGAAATACTTCTTCAGTGTCATGGTGTTAGGAAAGCTGAATAAAGATTGTGCTGGAAGCAAACTTAAGCACAATTTCATTACTAGGTTCCCCCCTCTACCTGGAGGGTATTCCGGGGATCAACGCCCTTGCGGCCCGGTCCACGACCAGACCTCCCGGTGGATCAGGGTCTGATCAACCAGGCTGTTACTGCTGGCCACACGTTGTCCAACGTACGAACCACAGCCCGGCTGATCTGGCACCAACTTTAAGTATCTGTCCAGCTCCCTCTTGAAGACAACCAGGGGTCTATTGGTAATTCCCCTTATGGTTGGTGGGAGGCTGTTGAACAGTCTTGGGCCCCGGACACTTATTGTTTTCTCTTAGTGTACCAATGGCGCCCCTACTTTTCACTGGGGGTATGTTACATCGCCTGCCAAGTCTTTTACTTTTGTAGGGAGTGATTTGTGTGTGCAGATTCGGGACCAGTCCCTCCAGGATCTTCCAGGTGTAGATTATGATGCATCTCTCTCGCCTGCGTTCCAGTGAGTACAAGTCAAGTGCTTCCAAGCGTTCCCAGTAGTTAAGGTGTTTGATGGAACTTATATGGGCAGTAAAGGTTCACTAGATCTGCAGTTTCACCTGCTTTGAACGGAGAGGTTAATGTATAGCTGTCTTGTGGGGTTCCATTGATGGAATTGGGAATAAACACACACAAAGGATGGCTGGTAACTTATAATTAGTGGTAAAATAAGGAAAACGCTCAGAGCCTGTCCTGTCTCCTTCCTATGTCACGTCTAGAACTGAACTGAGGGCAGTGCCTGGAGGGCACGGATTCAAAGAGCTCATGACGTCATGCTAGGTCACCATTGGTCACCTAACGGTCAGTGATTCACGTAGGGAGGCGGTGAATCAGTAACGGTTATAACTGAAATACTACAGTACAGTACTACTGACATAGCAGTATTCCAGCCTAGAGAGAACAAGTGATTTAAAAAGGATCATCATTGGCTTGGCATATCTTGTCTTGAATGTTCTCATTATCCATCCCATCATTTTCTTTGAAGTTGTGATAGTGGCACTGTTGTGATCCTTGAAAGTGAGATCCTCAGACATTACCACTCCCAGGTCCCTCACATTATTTTTTCGCTCTACTGTATGATCAGAGTTTGTAGTATACTCATTTCTAATTATCTCGTCTAGTTTTCCATAACGGAGTAGTTGGAATTTGTCTTCATTGAACATCATATTCCTTGATGCTGGTGAGGGGCTCTTGATCAAGGGAATTGGATCTGTGCTCCAGTTCCCTGAATTCAGTCTGAATGCCTTCCAACCTCCCCCTCCCACAGGAGCTTTATAATCCCTACAGGCTTAGCGCTCCCCACGATAATAATCATTACTAGGCTAGTAGGGTCCAAGAGGCAAGCAACCAATAACCACATAATGCGATTGCACCTAATTTTGCTAATATAAAAAGTAATAGCAGTCGGTAGTAGGTCTTCCTTCATAATAAAAGCTGCAAGAGTGATATTGCCGCCAAAAGTTGTGGCGGGTGTTTGTAGTGAGTGATAATGGCGGGATACAGGCTCTTCCACCCGCCCTCCCGTCCCTTGTAGTGAGCCATAATGGTGGTAGACAGGCTCTTCCACCCGCCCTCCCGTCCCTTGTAGTGAGCCATAATGGTGGTAGACAGGCTCTTCCACCCGCCCTCCCGTCCCTTGTAGTGAGCCATAATGGTGGTAGACAGGCTCTTCCACCCGCCCTCCCTGTCCACGCTTGTTTAGTGAGCCATAATGGTGGTAGACAGGCTCTTCCACCCGCCCTCCCGTCCCTTGTAGTGAGCCATAATGGTGGTAGACAGGCTCTTCCACCCGCCCTCCCGTCCCTGACGTGTGTGCCTCAGTCCTGGAGGTCATTTACCAGTCAGGCTGCAAAACAACCACGTGAGGAGTTCAATGATAGCTCTAGGCCTTTCGTGTTTCAATCAACACATCATCAGGAGCTTGCAATGTTACGTTGAGAGGAAGCGATGCTTCCTCTCAACGTATTTTGCTTGGAATTCATCCCTTTTTCTGTAACATTGCAAGCTTCTGATGATGTGTTGATTGCAAAACGAAAGGCCTAGATCTATCATTTAACTTCCCCCTCTCCCTGTGGTTGTTTTGCATTTTAAGAACATAAGAAAGCTGGAGCACTGCAGCAAGCCTACTGGCCCATGCGAGGCAGGTCCAAGTCACCTACTGGCCAAAGCCACTGGCCCAAGCTAGTTCGCGATTATTGCATAATATAGAATACGAGTCAGGTTGTGCCACACCCGCCCTCCCATTCAAACCTCTAATTCACTACTCTTTGTTACAGATTTCCTCTACCTGTGTGTGTGTGTGTGTGTGGGGCTACGTTAACCTTGTAGGCTCCTGTTTATATATATATATATATATATATATATATATATATATATATATATATATATATATATATATATATATATATATATATAAGTAT
Organism: Cherax destructor; assembly: GCA_009830355.1. Lineage (NCBI taxonomy): Eukaryota > Metazoa > Arthropoda > Malacostraca > Decapoda > Parastacidae > Cherax > Cherax destructor. Next base: position 5,635 of record WNWK01009477.1, read on the forward strand.
TTGACATGTAGCTCTGAGTTGTTATCTATGTTGTTTTACTCCCATTGTATTTTGTCTTGAAATAAAGTTTATATATATATATATATATATATATATATATATATATATATATATATATATATATATATATTTATACCGAATTTCAAAGTTTGAAATATTATGTTATGAAAAGAACGTAAAGAATTATGTGAGGATGGATTGAGAACCCTCAGCCACCACGAAGGCCTATGAGAGGGGGGGGGGTTCAGTTGGTATATTGGTACGGGTCCCGGCTGTCAATATCTGAAGGGGCCCCATATCCATAGTTTTTTTTTGGGGGGTAATTTCAACTATTTTTAGTTTATTTAGAAAACTAATTATGTAAAATTCACTTAGACTGGGGGCTTCAGCCTGCCCCCTCCCCCCAGGGGCGCCAAAATAGTCTTGTTGCGCCTTACAAAATTTCTATTGGAGGTCCTGACCTCGTCTTTAAGACATGGACTCTGATGTGTTGAGAAGACATGGGCTGTGAGATGTGTTGAGAAGACATGGACTGTGAGATGTGGTTGAGAAGACATGGGATGTGAGATGTGGTTGAGAAGACATGGATGTGAGATGTGTTGAAGACATGGACATTGGAGACTGGTGAGATGTGTTGAAAGACATGGACTGTGAGATGTGTTGAGAAGACATGGGCTGTGAGATGTGTTGAGAAGACATGGCTGTGAGATGTGTTGAGAAGACATGGACTGTGAGATGTGTTGAGAAGACATGGACTGTGAGATGTGTTGAGAAGACATGGGCTGTGAGATGTGTTGAGAAGACATGGACTGTGAGATGTGTTGAGAAGACATGGGCTGTGAGATGTGTTGAGAAGACATGGACTGTGAGATGTGGTTGAGAAGACATGGACTGTGAGATGTGGTTGAGAAGACATGGACTGTGAGATGTGTTGAGAAGACATGGACTGTGAGATGTGTTGAGAAGACATGGGATGTGAGATGTGTTGAGAAGACATGGACTGTGAGATGTGTTGAGAAGACATGGGCTGTGAGATGTGTTGAGAAGACATGGGCTGTGAGATGTGTTGAGAAGACATGGACTGTGAGATGTGTTGAGAAGACATGGACTGTGAGATGGGGTTGAGAAGACATGGGCTGTGAGATGTGTTGAGAAGACATGGGCTGTGAGATGTGTTGAGAAGACATGGACTGTGAGATGTGTTGAGAAGACATGGACTGTGAGATGTGTTGAGAAGACATGGGCTGTGAGATGTGTTGAGAAGACATGGACTGTGAGATGTGGTTGAGAAGACATGGACTGTGAGATGTGGTTGAGAAGACATGGACTGTGAGATGTGTTGAGAAGACATGGACTGTGAGATGTGTTGAGAAGACATGGACTGTGAGATGTGGTTGAGAAGACATGGACTGTGAGATGTGTTGAGAAGACATGGACTGTGAGATGTGTTGAAGACATGGGCTGTGAGATGTGTTGAGAAGACATGGACTGTGAGATGTGTTGAGAAGACATGGACTGTGAGATGTGTTGAGAAGACATGGACTGTGAGATGTGTTGAGAAGACATGGGCTGTGAGATGTGTTGAGAAGACATGGGCTGTGAGATGTGTTGAGAAGACATGGACTGTGAGATGTGTTGAGAAGACATGGGCTGTGAGATGTGTGAGAAGACATGGGCTGTGAGATGTGTTGAGAAGACATGGATGAGATGGTTGAGAAGACAGGGACTGTGAGATGGGGTTGAGAAGACATGGGACTGTGAGATGTGTTGAGAAGACATGGGCTGTGAGATGTGTTGAGAAGACATGGGCTGTGAGATGTGTTGAGAAGACATGGACTGTGAGATGTGTTGAGAAGACATTGGATGTGAGATGTGTTGAGAAGACATGGACTGTGAGATGTGTTGAGAAGACATGGACTGTGAGATGTGTTGAGAAGACATGGGCTGTGAGATGTGTTGAGAAGACATGGGCTGTGAGATGTGTTGAGAAGACATGGACTCTGAGATGTGGTTGAGGTATACAAGTGGAAGACAGGACATGTTATACAAATAAGCACATAGGAGAGACAAGCCTATGACGATGGTCCCACTTGGACTATTTACAAGTCACACGGGAAGACAGGCTTAGACTAGGAAGATAGTAGTAGGGTGCTAGGATTGTTTAGTCGAGTCGTGGCTGTTAACTTATACTTTGACAATATAATGTAAAAAAAAAAATAGAAATAGGCAAGAAATTTCATAAATCAGTTAATAATAAAGACAGAATTGTTGAAAATGGTATAAAATATTGACAAGTTGAAGATTAAGACACATGTGCAACAGTTGTGTGTCTTTATTGATGCAGAGGCAGCAGCAGGTGTAGTAGTAGTGAACTAAAGATTTAACTACTACACTTATTGCTGCCTCTAATTAACTGAAGAAGTCTACTATGTAGGCGAAACGTTTCATCAATAAAGATACCCGTGTGATACACGTTCCTTAATCTTCAGTAAAGACAGAGAAAGTGATATAAACGGAGAGCCAGAGAGAGAGAGAGAGAGAGAGAGAGAGAGAGAAGAGAGAGAGAGAAGAGAGAGAGAGAGAGAGAGAGAGAGAGAGAAATGAGGCAAAACCTTCGAGATCCACAATAAAAAAAAATAAGCAGATGGCAAGGAATAAAACAAAGACTAATTGTATGTGCAGGAAACAAATATTATCGCAACAACCATGACCTGTTTTAATTTGCTACAAACATACTTTTGCAACACACACGGCTATACGCTAGTTAGAATTGATATAAGCGATAAGACTGGGGGTGGAGAGGCATCTTGTTCCAGAGTAAACCTTAAACCTACTGACGCATCAACAAGATAAAACTGGTGGAACAAATACACTTTGTTTGCTTGAACTTTCTTAAACGACGGGAAAAAGCTGATCTTGATTGTACTATAGAGGCATACGCTAAACTTAGAAGGCAGCTTTAAGATAACCCGGGGAAAGGTGAAGGTAGGAGAGCAACTGCCAGGGAGGTACTACTGTCATCTTATGTGACAGACAAGGTAGGAGAGCAACTGCCAGGGAGGTACTACTGTCATATTATGTGACAGACAAGGTAGGAGAGCAACTGCCTGGGAGGTACTGCTGTCATCTTATGTGACAGACAGAAGGTAGGAGAGCAACTGCCAGGGAGTACTCTGTCATCTTATGTGACAGACAGAAGGTAGGAGAGCAACTGCCAGGGAGGTACTACTGTCATCTTATGTGACAGACAGAAGGTAGGAGAGCAACTGCCAGGGAGGTACTGCTGTCATATTATGTGACAGACAGAAGGTAGGAGAGCAACTGCCAGGGAGGTACTACTGTCATATTATGTGACAGACAGAAGGTAGGAGAGCAACTGCCTGGGAGGTACTACTGTCATATTATGTGACAGACAGAAGGTAGGAGAGCAACTGCCAGGGAGGTACTGCTGTCATATTATGTGACAGACAGAAGGTAGGAGAGCAACTGCCAGGGAGGTACTGCTGTCATATTATGTGACAGACAGAAGGTAGGAGAGCAACTGCCAGGGAGGTACTGCTGTCATATTATGTGACAGACAGAAGGTAGGAGAGCAACTGCCAGGGAGGTACTGCTGTCATATTATGTGACAGACAGAAGGTAGGAGAGCAACTGCCAGGGAGGTACTGCTGTCATCTTATGTGACAGACAGAAGGTAGGAGAGCAACTGCCAGGGAGGTACTCTGTCATCTTATGTGACAGACAGAAGGTAGGAGAGCAACTGCCAGGGAGGTACTACTGTCATATTATGTGACAGACAGAAGGTAGGAGAGCAACTGCCAGGGAGGTACTGCTGTCATCTTATGTGACAGACAGAAGGTAGGAGAGCAACTGCCTGGGAGGTACTACTGTCATATTATGTGACAGACAGAAGGTAGGAGAGCAACTGCCAGGGAGGTACTGCTGTCATATTATGTGACAGACAGAAGGTAGGAGAGCAACTGCCAGGGAGGTACTGCTGTCATATTATGTGACAGACAGAAGGTAGGAGAGCAACTGCCAGGAGGTACTGCTGTCATATTATGTGACAGACAGAAGGTAGGAGAGCAACTGCCAGGGAGGTACTGCTGTCATATTATGTGACAGACAGAAGGTAGGAGAGCAACTGCCAGGGAGGTACTGCTGTCATCTTATGTGACAGACAGAAGGTAGGAGAGCAACTGCCAGGGAGGTACTGCTGTCATCTTATGTGACAGACAGAAGGTAGGAGAGCAACTGCCAGGGAGGTACTACTGTCATATTATGTGACAGACAGAAGGTAGGAGAGCAACTGCCAGGGAGGTACTGCTGTCATCTTATGTGACAGACAGAAGGTAGGAGAGCAACTGCCAGGGAGGTACTACTGTCATATTATGTGACAGACAGAAGGTAGGAGAGCAACTGCCAGGGAGGTACTGCTGTCATCTTATGTGACAGACAGAAGGTAGGAGAGCAACTGCCAGGGAGGTACTACTGTCATATTATGTGACAGACAGAAGGTAGGAGAGCAACTGCCAGGGAGGTACTACTGTCATCTTATGTGACAGACAGAAGGTAGGAGAGCAACTGCCTGGGAGGTACTACTGTCATCTTATGTGACAGACAGAAGGTAGGAGAGCAACTGCCAGGGAGGTACTACTGTCATATTATGTGACAGACAGAAGGTAGGAGAGCAACTGCCAGGGAGGTACTACTGTCATCTTATGTGACAGACAGAAGGTAGGAGAGCAACTGCCTGGGAGGTACTACTGTCATCTTATGTGACAGACAGAAGGTAGGAGAGCAACTGCCAGGGAGGTACTACTGTCATCTTATGTGACAGACAGAAGGTAGGAGAGCAACTGCCGGGAGGTACTACTGTCATCTTATGTGACAGACAGAAGGTAGGAGAGCAACTTCCAGGGAGGTACTACTGTCATCTTATGTGACACACAGAAGGTAGGAGAGCAACTGCCAGGGAGGTACTACTGTCATATTATGTGACAGACAAGGTAGGAGAGCAACTGCCTGGGAGGTACTACTGTCATCTTATGTGACAGACAGAAGGTAGGAGAGCAACTGCCTGGGAGGTACTACTGTCATCTTATGTGACAGACAGAAGGTAGGAGAGCAACTTCCAGGGAGGTACTACTGTCATCTTATGTGACAGACAGAAGGTAGGAGAGCAACTGCCTGGGAGGTACTACTGTCATCTTATGTGACAGACAGAAGGTAGGAGAGCAACTTCCAGGGAGGTACTACTGTCATCTTATGTGACACACAGAAGGTAGGAGAGCAACTTCCAGGGAGGTACTACTGTCATCTTATGTGACAAACAGAAGGTAGGAGAGCAACTTCCAGGGAGGTACTACTGTCATCTTATGTGACAGACAGAAGGTAGGAGAGCAACTTCCAGGGAGGTACTACTGTCATCTTATGTGACAGACAGAAGGTAGGAGAGCAACTGCCAGGGAGGTACTACTGTCATCTTATGTGACAGACAGAAGGTAGGAGAACAACTGCCAGGGAGGTACTGCTGTCATCTTATGTGACAGACAGAAGGTAGGAGAGCAACTGCCAGGGAGGTACTACTGTCATCTTATGTGACAGACAGAAGGTAGGAGAGCAACTGCCAGGGAGGTACTGCTGTCATCTTATGTGACAGACAGAAGGTAGGAGAGCAACTGCCAGGGAGGTACTACTGTCATCTTATGTGACAGACAGAAGGTAGGAGAGCAACTGCCAGGGAGGTACTACTGTCATCTTATGTGACAGACAGAAGGTAGGAGAGCAACTGCCAGGGAGGTACTGCTGTCATCTTATGTGACAGACAGAAGGTAGGAGAGCAACTGCCAGGGAGGTACTACTGTCATCTTATGTGACAGACAGAAGGTAGGAGAGCAACTGCCAGGGAGGTACTGCTGTCATCTTATGTGACAGACAGAAGGTAGGAGAGCAACTGCCAGGGAGGTACTGCTGTCATCTTATGTGACAGACAGAAGGTAGGAGAGCAACTGCCAGGGAGGTACTACTGTCATCTTAACGAGAAACGGAAGCCTGTAAAATGTTTTGCACTCTGGCATAATTACTGGCCTTTTCTTTCGATCTCATTAACACGCACGATGACAAATAATTTCCATAAATTTTTCATATTTTAGTATATACATTTACTTTCCTGTAGGTTTCGTACTAGTTCATATTTCTGCTATTTTTTGTTTTCACTTTAGAAGTCCTGGAAAAAATCACCACATAACTAATGTAACCATCATGGAAGATTTAAATTGCAGTGATTTTTTTTAGATTACCTCGGACAAGGGAAGAGCAAGGGGGGTCGTAGCCCCCTCCCACAGGGCAGGGAGAGGGGGAGTCACATAACATACTTCATGTAGTCAAAATAAGAGACGTGTTTCTGGCAGTTAAGACTCGCGAAACATCAGCTAAGTGTTTGTACAAGAAAACTATGACCCACGCCTAGTTGATAGGCTTTAAAGACGATGATTAAGACACATGTATGACCCTTGTGGTTTAGCGCTTCTATTTGATTATAATAATAATAAGACATGTGCAACAGTTGGGTATTTTTATTGTTGAAACGTTTCGCCTACACAGTAGACTTCTTCAGTCAAATACAGAGGTAACAGTTGTGGTAAAGTAAAGATGATGTAATCAGTCCATCAACCGTGGAGAAAAGTATTTGAGGTGGTGAGTCCCTCAGCCTGGAGGAGAGTTGAGCTCCATGGTCTGGAACAAGGTGGTGAGTCCCTCAGCCTGGAGGAGAGTTGAGCTCCATGGTCTGGAACAAGGTGGTGAGTCCCTCAGCCTGGAGGAGAGTTGAGCTCCATGGTCTGGAACAAGGTGGTGAGTCCCTCAGCCTGAAGGAGAGTTGAGCTCCATGGTCTGGAACAAGGTGGTGAGTCCTTCAGCCTGAAGGAGAGTTGAGCTCCATGGTCTGGAACAAGGTGGTGAGTCCCTCAGCCTGGAGGAGAGTTGAGCTCCATGGTCTGGAACAAGGTGGTGAGTCCCTCAGCCTGGAGGAGATTTGAGCTCCATGGTCTGGAACAAGGTGGTGAGTCCCTCAGCCTGGAGGAGAGTTGAGCTCCATGGTCTGGAACAAGGTGGTGAGTCCCTCATCCTGGAGGAGAGTTGAGCTCCATGGTCTGGAACAAGGTGGTGAGTCCCTCAGCCTGGAGGAGAGTTGAGCTCCATGGTCTGGAACTGGTACAGCATAGGTGTTGTAAGTCTTGCTTATCACCAGTCCACCACCAGGTAAACAACGCTGGTCACAGCATTTGTGGCTGACTAACTTAACCATCTAGCTGATTGACTCAGCCATCTGGCTGCCTGGGTCGGCTGACTCAGTCTTCTTCTGTGTGGTCTTAGAAGACTGTAAGGTAGTGTAGACCACGCATTCCTTTCTTACTGCAGCATTCATGTTGTGGCACAGAGGGGCATTATGCCCGGGCCAGCTGGGACACGACTGGTATAGTCTTGATCAACAGCAACACTCACTCTGTGATGTATGAGCACTGCAGCAGGCCTGCTGGCCCATGCTGGCTAAGTCAAAGTCACCTACTGGCCTCAGCTAGTCAGGTCCAAGTCACATACTGGCCTAAACTAGTCAGGTTCAAGTCACCTACTGGCCTAAGCTAGTCAGGTTCAAGTCACCTACTGGCCTAAGCTAGTCAGGTCCAAGTCACCTACTGGCCTAAGCTAGTCAGGTCCAAGTCACCTACTGGCCTAAGCTAGTCAGGTCCAGGTCACCTACTGGCCTAAGCTAGTCAGGTCCAAGTCACCTACTGGCCTAAGCTAGTCAGGTTCAAGTCACCTACTGGCCTAAGCTAGTCAGGTCCAAGTCACATACTGGCCTAAGCTAGTCAGGTCCAAGTCACATACTGGCCTAAGCTAGTCAGGTTCAAGTCACCTACTGGCCTAAGCTAGTCAGGTCCAAGTCACATACTGGCCTAAGCTAGTCAGGTCCAAGTCACATACTGGCCTAAGCTAGTCAGGTTCAAGTCACCTACTGGCCTAAGCTAGTCAGGTCCAAGTCACATACTGGCCTAAGCTAGTCAGGTCCAAGTCACATACTGGCCTAAGCTAGTCAGGTCCAAGTCACCTACTGGCCAAAGCTAGTCAGGTCCAAGTCACGCCCACTCAAGAAGGAAGGAGCACTGCATTAGACCTACTGGCCCAAGCCAGTCAGGTCTAACTCACACCCACTCATGTGTTTGTCTAACCTATTTTTTTTAACTACACAACATTTTAGCTTCAGTGATGCTGTTCGGGTTTAGCGCTTAGTTTTTATTGCAATAATAATATGACTCTGTAATTGTGAGAGCTTTTGAAGACTCTGGTTTTAGTCTTTTGACTCAGTGGTAAGAGCGCTTATCTTACAGCCTAAAGGACACGGGTTCGATATCCGGGTAGAAAAGGGGAAGTATTGGATATTTATTTTCAAATTTTCTTCTGCTTCATCTTTTGATAATTGTCTATTGTTTTGTTGTTGTTGTTCTTCTTCTTACCCTTACTGGTCTACTCCGTGAGTGAGTTTGAGTCTTTACTCTGTTTCCGGTCTTTCCTCTTCCTCACTTTTGATAACGTTGCATTTGTGTGTGTGTGTGTGTGTGCCCCTATGTTCAGTATTAGTCTCTAAGCTAATGTGGACCCCTATGTGTTTTGTTGTTTGCCTGCCTACGTTCGTGGGTGCCTTTCTGCCTGCCTGTCTGCCTGCTTGTCTGCCCGCCCGCCTGCCTGCCTGCCTGCCTGCCTGCCTGCCTGCCTGCCTGCCTGTCTGTCTGCCTGCCTGCCAGCCAGCCTGCCAGCCTGCCTGCCTGTCTGCCTGCCTGCCTGCCTGCCTGCCTGCCTGCCAGCCAGCCTGCTTGAGCTTGCATGTTGACAGTTAACCTCTTGTTATGTGGTTGGTTGAGTGTCACTCATTATAGTGTGTACAGGTAGTGGCTGGTGCTGTGAAAGTTGCCACCTCAACCACTCTGTCTACCAGAATGTAACCACGAACCGTGTGTGTGCATTCATCTAATTGTGGTTGCATGGATCGATTCACAGCTCCTGGCCCCGCCTCTTCGCTGGCCGCTGCTAGGTCCACTCTTTCCCTGCTCCAAGAACTTTATCGTACCTCATCTTAAAGCTATGTATGGATCCTGCCTCAACTACATCACTCTCCGGATTGTTCCACTTCCTGACAACTCAAGTATGAGTACTGAGGGTGGAGTGTGAATGCGAGTTGAACTACTAGTGTCGATGATGCTGAGGTTGACCTTGAGGTTGACCTCACAACAACGACCCCATTACCAGTTACGTGACGTCACATCCGCTACCGGTGCTTGCTCTTCCCAGGAGGAACTATGTTTACCGTCGCCTCACTATTCTTCTCGAGTATTCTATATATATTTTTTTTTGTAAACCAGTGGACGCAGGTAAACTGATACTGAGCATCTCAGAAAAACTCTAAATAGATTATTTATGTCTATTCCTCTTAGGTTTACTTGGGTCGAGTACATTTTGTGTTTGTATTGCGGATCGTCCTGGTAATAGGAAGGTCACCTAGCGGCGGCCAGAATTACTAAAGCTTTGTGATGTCATTTGTTGTGTCTGGCTGGAAACTGTTGGTCAGTGTATTTATACAGGATATACACAGCGAGATGTGTATATCTCAGTATATATACACTGAGAGTATACTTTATTCCTTATCTTAAGTATGAAAGTATTCATGGCTGCCTTAATGACCCTCGTGTAGAAGATAGGCTTTAAACCTCATTAACTAACCAACCAGTCTTAATGATCCTCGTGTAGTAGATAGACTTCAAACCTCATTAACTAACCAACCAGCCTTAATAACCTTCGTTTAGTAGATAGGCTTTAAACCCCATGAACTTAGCAATTATGTTGACTCATGCGGTCTGACTGGCTGACCTGATTAACTTATCTCTTGTAATTGTGCTGACTGTATTGTGTTCTGAGTGGCTGACCTCCACTCTCACTCCATGGTCCACCTCCACTCTCACTCCATGGTCCACCTCCACTCTCACTCCATGGTCCACCTCCACTCTCACTCCATGGTCCACCTCCACTCTCACTCCATGGTCCACCTCCACTCTCACTCCATGGTTTTCTCCACTCTCACTCCATGGTCCACCTCCACTCTCACTCCTCCATGATGGTCCACCTCCACTCTCACTCCATGGTCCACCTCCACTCTCACTCCATGGTCCACCTCCACTCTCACTCCGATGGTCCACCTCCACTCTCACTACATGGTCCACCTCCACTCTCACTCCTCCATGATGGTCCACCTCCACTCTCACTCCATGGTCCACCTCCACTCTCACTCCATGGTCCACCTCCACTCTCACTCCATGGTCCACCTCCACTCTCACTCCATATGGTCCACCTCCCTCACTCCATGGTCCACCTCCTCTCACTCCATGGTATCCACCTCCACTCTCACTCCATGGTGTCCACCTCCACTCTCACTCCATGGTTCCACCTCCACTCTCACTCCATGGTGTCCACCTCCACTCCTCCATGGTGGTCCACCTCCACTCTCACTCCATGGTGGTCCACCTCCACTCTCACTCCATGGTGGTCCACCTCCACTCTCACTCCATGGTGGTCCACCTCCACTCCTCCATGGTGGTCCACCTCCTACTTCACTCCATGGTGGTCCACTCTCTCACTCCTCCATGGTGGTCCACCTCCACTCTCACTCCATGGTGGTCCACCTCCACTCCTCCATGGTGGTCCACCTCTACTCTCACTCCATGGTGGTCCACCTTCACTCTCACTCCTCCATGGTGGTCCACCTCCATTCTCACTCCTCCATGGTGGTCCACCTCCACTCTCACTCCATGGTGGTCCACCTCCACTCTCACTCCTCCATGGTGGTCCACCTCCATTCTCACTCCTCCACGGTGGTCCACCTCCACTCACTCCTCCATGGTGGTCCACCTCCATTCTCACTCCTCCACGGTGGTCCTCCTCCACGGTGGTCCACCTCCACTCACTCCTCCATGGTGGTCCACCTCCACTCTCACTCCTCCATGGTGGTCCACCTCCACTCTCACTCCTCCATGGTGGTCCACCTCTACTCTCACTCCTCCATGGTGGTCCACCTCCATTCTCACTCCACGGTGGTCCACCTCCACTCACTCCTCCATGGTGGTCCACCTCCACTCTCACTCCTCCATGGTGGTCCACCTCCACTCTCACTCCTCCATGGTGGTCCACCTCCACTCTCACTCCTCCATGATGGTCCACCTCCACTCTCACTCCTCCATGGTGGTCCACCTCCACTCCATGGTGGTCCACCTCCACTCACTCCTCCATGGTGGTCCACCTCCACTCCTCCATGGTGGTCCACCTCCACTCCATGATGGTCCACCTCCACTCTCACTCCTCCATGGTGGTCCACCTCCACTCCATGGTGGTCCACCTCCACTCACTCCTCCATGGTGGTCCACCTCCACTCCTCCATGGTGGTCCACCTCCACTCCTCCATGATGGTCCACCTCCACTCACTCCTCCATGGTGGTCCACCTCCACTCTCACTCCTCCATGGTGGTCCACCTCCACTCTCACTCCTCCATGGTGACCCAGAAAGTAACTTATATAAACTATTAACACATATTAACTAATGTCTGTCAGTGAATATACACTGAGATATGTATATTTGACAGTGTATATTCACCAAGAGATGTGTGTCAGTGTATGTTTACCTTGAGATGTCTGCCTCATAGGTGTTAATACACCACAATATATATGTCACTGTATATACACTGAGAGATGTGTATATACAACAAATAACATGTATATGTCAGTGTGTATATACTGAGAGTTTAGTAACTATTTTAGGCATTAAAAGTATCTTGACTGGCGGTGCGCAGGTAACACGGACCCTCGTGCAGTAGATAGAATTTAAACTTAATAAATACGAGGGGTCTAAGGTAGTCTTAAAGACTACGTGAGCGAACCTCTCCAGGAGCTGTCCTCTGACCTGTGACTCAAGTCTGGTTATCATTATTATTGTTATTATTTAATATCATTGTTATCTGTACTTCAACTCTGTCAGAGAACTAAGTAATTATCACATCGCAAATTAGGGTGGTTGTGTCATTAAGGTGTCAAGGGTGTGGTTGGGTCATTAAGTCGAGGTGTGAGTGTGGTTGGGTCATTAAGTCGAGATGTGAGTGTGGTTGGGTCATTAAAGTGTCAATTGAGTGTATGTTTGGGTCATTAAGGTGTCAAATGAGTGTTTTTGGGTCGTTAAGGTGTCAAGTGAGTGTGTGTTTGGGTCATTAAAGTGTCAGGAGAGGGTGTGGTTGGGTCATTAAGGTGTCAGGTCACAACATCAGTCTTGACTGCGTCATCAAGACATAATATGGAAAGAGAGACATAAATGCAATGTAATTCAAGCCTTTATCGAAAGATTTCACTATACTGCGTTTCTCTTTTGTTTTCCATCGTGTCTGTGTTTTATACCATGACTCAGCAACCCAGATGATAATAATAATAACAACAATAATAATAATAATAGTAATAATTACAAATCTACTACTACTACTACTACTAATAATAATAATAATCTTTATTTCTACAAGTACATGATACAACTTATACAGACCATAGCTGACATCAATGACTTACTACATATAGAAAGCCCCTTGTTATGTAGAGCATTTCTGGCAACTTAGGTTAATCTTGTCCCCAGGATGTGACCCACACGAGTCAACTAACACCCAGGTACCTACTTACTACTAGGTGAAAAGGGACACTAAGTGGCTTAAGGAAACGCCCAGTATTTACACCCGTACCGGGGATCGAACCATGGACACTCAGTGTGTAAGCTGAGTGCGCTAATATCGTGTGAAACTGGCAACGATAAATTAGCTAATAGCTCGTAGGAACGTAATTACCAGGTTCTACAAACTACATACATAAGTAAGTACATGAAAAAGACAACCCAAATCCTGCATGATTCCCGCGTAATTTTTCCCGCGTGAATCTCCCGCGTAATTTTCCCGCGCAATTCTCCCTGGTAATTTTCCCGTGCATTAAATCTTATAATCATTGTTTGTTGACACAGCAAGACGGAGAGGGATCTCCCTCTTTTACACTTTAGGGATTTTGAGGAGTAAGGCCACGGTTCCCCAGAGTGGTCAATATCGACTCCTGAGGGGCCTGGTCATTAACCGGGCCGCGGGGGGGGGGGTCACCCCCAGTTACACCCTCCAGGTAAGGGTCGATGGGAATCCAAGAAAGTATGGGGCCTCCACACGGCTGAAGGGTTCTTGAAATATATCTCAGCTCTGGTCTGGAATAATACACAAATAACCCGCACATAGATGTATAAAACTTATGACGAGGTTTCGCTCTGACTTGAACCATTTAGAAGTCACCGTGCGACTTGTAAATGGTTCAAGTCAGACCGAAACGTCGTTATAATTTAAATTCTGCTATGTGCGGGTTATTTGTGTATTCCAGTCACGGTTTTGTGTCTCTTTTTTAAATGTTCCTGGTTTGTAATGTTGCCGCGGGAGCTACGACCCCGGGAACCACCGCAAGCTTGACCTAAGCTACGACCCCGGGAACCACCACAAGCTTGACCTAAGCTACGACCCCGGGAACCACCACAAGCTTGACCTAAGCTACGACCCCGGGAACCACCACAAGCTTGACCTAAGCTACGACCCCGGGAACCACCACAAGCTTGACCTAAGCTACGACCCCGGGAACCACCACAAGCTTGACCTAAGCTACGACCCCTGGAACCACCGCAAGCTTGACCTAAGCTACGACCCCGGGAACCACCGCAAGGTTGACCTAAGCTACGACCCCGGGAACCACCGCAAGCTTGACCTAAGCTACGACCCCGGGAACCACCGCAAGCTTGACCTAAGCTACGACCCCGGGAACCACCACAAGCTTGACCTAAGCTACGACCCGGGAACCACCCAAGCTTGACCTAAGCTACGACCCGGGAACCACCACAAGCTTGACCTAGCTACGACCCCGGGAACCACCGCAAGCTTGACCTAAGCTACGACCCCGGGAACCACCGCAAGGTTGACCTAAGCTACGACCCCGGGAACCACCGCAAGGTTGACCTAAGCTACGACCCCGGGAACCACCGCAAGGTTGACCTAAGCTACGACCCCGGGAACCACCGCAAGCTTGACCTAAGCTACGACCCCGGGAACCACCGCAAGCTTGACCTAAGCTACGACCCCGGGAACCACCACAAGCTTGACCTAATCTACGACCCCGGGAACCACCACAAGCTTGACCTAAGCTACGACCCCGGGAACCACCACAAGCTTGACCTAAGCTACGACCCCGGGAACCACCACAAGCTTGACCTAAGCTACGACCCCGGGAACCACCACAAGCTTGACCTAAGCTACGACCCCGGGAACCACCACAAGCTTGACCTAGCTACGACCCCGGGAACCACCACAAGCTTGACCTAAGCTACGACCCCGGAACCACCCAAGCTTGACCTAGCTACGACCCGGGAACCACCGCAAGCTTGACCTAAGCTACGACCCCGGGAACCACCGCAAGCTTGACCTAGCTACGACCCGGGAACCACCGCAAGCTTGACCTAAGCTACGACCCGGGAACCACCGCAAGCTTGACCTAAGCTACGACCCGGAACCACCGCAAGCTTGACCTAAGCTACGACCCCGGGAACCACCGCAAGGTTGACCTAAGCTACGACCCCGGAACCACCACAAGCTTGACCTAAGCTACGACCCCGGGAACCACCGCAAGGTTGACCTAAGCTACGACCCGGGAACCACCGCAAGGTTGACCTAAGCTACGACCCCGGGAACCACCACAAGGTTGACCTAAGCTACGACCCCGGAACCACCGCAAGCTTGACCTAAGCTACGACCCGGGAACCACCGCAAGCTTGACCTAAGCTACGAACCCGGGAACCACCGCAAGGTTGACCTAGCTACGACCCCGGGAACCACCGCAAGGTTGACCTAAGCTACGAACCCGGGAACCACCGCAAGGTTGACCTAAGCTACGACCCCGGGAACCACCGCAAGCTTGACCTAAGCTACGACCCCGGGAACCACCGCAAGGTTGACCTAAGCTACGAACCCGGGAACCACCACAAGGTTGACCTAAGCTACGACCCCGGGAACCACCGCAAGCTTGACCTAGCTACGCCCCGGGAACCACCGCAAGGTTGACCTAAGCTACGACCCCGGGAACCACCGCAAGGTTGACCTAGCTACGACCCGGGAACCACCGCAAGGTTGACCTAAGCTACGACCCCGGAACCACCGCAAGCTTGACCTAAGCTACGACCCCGGGAACCACCGCAAGCTTGACCTAAGCTACGACCCGGGAACCACCGCAAGGTTGACCTAGCTACGACCCCGGGAACCACCGCAAGCTTGACCTAAGCTACGACCCCGGGAACCACCGCAAGCTTGACCTAAGCTACGACCCCGGGAACCACCGCAAGTTGACCTAAGCTACGACCCCGGGAACCACCGCAAGGTTGACCTAAGCTACACCAAAGGTTTCTTAGGTAAATGGACACATATGCAACTAATGTCACATTTTATTTTGGCAATTTTTTGCTCTCCATGAGCTTGTGGTAACGACTTGACAAAGCCGTTAAAATGGTCTACAATACTGACGGGTTGGTAATACATGCGCAACACTTAGATATCTTTACTCCCACAATAAAGATATATCGGAATAAAGATAACTGTCGCACGAACCTGACCTTCCTTGGACGCAGTACGACTTGTGTTTACAGTATTATATATTCTTAAATACAAGCATTATCTCTCAGTCCACACACTGCATCAAAGTACATAGTACTTACGCCACTCGGCCAGATCTAACCTTTGATGCAGAGTGTGCAGGTTCGAATCCTGCTGTGGGATGACAGATAATGTTTGTAAATAATTTCGCGAATTGTTAAGCATATTCTTAGTTGTTTAAACTACGCAGAACAAACACTAATCTCAGGCCGAATGAGACTCGAGCCTACAAACCTTACCTGGAGCCTACCTGGAGGGCATTCCGGGGATCGACGTGCCCGCGGCCCGGTCTATGACCAGGCTTCTCGGTGGATCAGGGCTGATCAACGAGGCTGTTACTGCTGGCTGCACGTAGTCCAACGTACGAACCACAGCCCGGCTGATCTGGCACTGACTTTAGGTATCTGTCCAGCTCCCTCTTGAAGGCAACCAGAGGTCTACTGGTAATGCCCCTTATGGCTGGTGGGAGGCTGTTGAACAGTCTTGGGCCCAGGACACTTATTGTGTTTTCTCTTAGTGTACCAGTGGCGCCCCTACTTTTCACTGGGGGTACGTTGCATCGTCTGCCATGTCTTTTGCTTTCGTATGGAGTGATTTCTGTGTGCATATTAGGGACCAGTCCCTCCAGAATCTTCCAGGTGTAGATTATGATATATCTCTCTCGCCTGCGCTCCAGTGAATATAAGTTTAGTGCTTCCAGGCGTTCCCAGTAGTTAAGGTGTTTGATGGAACTTATACGTGCAGTAAAGGTTCTCTGTACATTCTCTAGATCTGCAATTTCACCTGCCTTGAATGGGGATGTTAATGTACAGCAGTATTCTAGCCTAGAGAGAACAAGTGATTTAAAAAGGATCATCATTGGTTTGGCATCCCTTGTCTTGAATGTTCTCATTATCCATACTATCAGTTTCCTCGCAGATGTGATAGTGGCATTGTTGTGGTCCTTGGAGGTGAGATCCTCAGACATTACCACTCCCAGGTCCTTCACATTACTTTTCCGCTCTATTGTGTGATTGGAGTTTGTAATATACTCAGTCCTAGTTATTATCTCCTCCAGTTTTCCATAACAGAGTAGTTGGAATTTGTCTTCATTGAACATCATATTGTTCTCTGTTGCCCATTGGAAAACTTGGTTTATATCTTCTTGGAGATTTGCCATGTCCTCAGTGGATGACACTCATGCAGATCCTAGTATCATCTGCAAAGGATGGAACAAGGTACTGTACTCACTGTCCCACACTGGACAGTACTCTGGCGCCCAGCCATGCTAGGCGTTTGGTCCAAAGAAGTCAGCAGTCAAGGAGGAAGCTTCTGAGTAAGACATAAGCAACATTTGGGTAACTTTATTGACGTTTGGTTCACTCAGCAAGCTTCATGACTGTATACACCATTTAGGTGTCCCGTAGCTCGATTGCTAGCGCACTCAGCTCACACATTGAGGTCCGTGGTTCGATCCCCAGTACGGGTGGAAACATTATTACGTATTTCCTTAAGACACCTGCTGTCCCTGTTCACCTAGCAGTAAAATAGGTACCTGGGTGTTAGTCGACTGGTGTGGGTCGCATCCTGAGGACAAAATTGACCTAGATGAATGGTTCAGAGAACCGACAAGTTGATAAATTAGACACATATGCAACACTTGGGTATCTTTATTGAGGAAACGTTTCGCCACACAGTGGCTTCATCAGTCCTATACAAAGGAGAATCATGAAGAACAGGAGGAGTTTGAGGTAATCAGTCCCTCAAGATTGATGGACTGACAACATCGACTCAAGGTTGAGGGACTGATTACCTCAAACTCCTCCTGTTCTTCATGATTCTCCTTTGTATGGACTGATGAAGCCACTGTGTGGCGAAACTTTCCCTCAATAAAGATACCCAAGTGTTGCACATGTGTCTAATTTATCAAAATTGACGTAATTTGCGGGAAATGCTGTGCATAACAAGCGGCTTTCTTGTGATGTACATGACATTCTCTATATAGTAGTATGCCAAGAAGATTTATGTTTAGATGGACGTGGACAGTGGATTTTTACTGCATTTTTTATTTTGCATATTGTGAGAGGCCGAGTGCAAGGAAGATCAGGAGTCTTAAGTGTTATTCACCACTTGAGGCTCGTCTTGTATGCAAATGTGAAGAAGGTTCGAATCCCGATATGGAAAAGTGATATTTTATGAACATCGATAACTTGAAAGTGTTTATCCAGATGTTTATTGAACGCTTCTGTAGTGAGAGAGAGAGAGAGAGAGAGAGAGAGAGAGAGAGAGAGAGAGAGAGAGAGAGAGAGAGAGAGAGAGAGAGAGAGAGAGAGAGAGAGAGAGAGAGAGAGAGAGAGGAGAGAGTAGTATTAAGGAACGTGTTCATATACAAGTGTTCACAGACCTTTACAAACTAGACCGCCGTTTATAACATTTCAAGTGAACTTTTCACTTACAAGTCTTCAATAACAGTTCAATGTGCTTTACATGCTGTGATAAGCGTCGTTGGCAGAGAGGGAGAACTTCACCATCTCTGCTGTGTCCACCAGTCACTGTATGAATCTAACTTGAGGTATGCAGTGACGCTCGACATTACTGGTGCCATCCAGCAAGGATGGCACCATCATGGACTTGTAGCATAACTACAAGCATAAACAATTTTGGACTCTCACGCTACATCAACTGATACGATAGTAATTATGGACAAGGTAGATTATAGTGGAAAAATGAACATGTTATTAGAAGACTGGGGAACTTACGTGCCCCTTAACGACCTGGTTCACCTCATTTCATGCAGATGATGCCGTTCTTCAATACTTATATAAGAGAGATGCCTAGTCCTTGGCACTCAGTCTTCTGAGTTCGCCTCAGGACAGTCAGCGTCAGTATCAAGTTAGGTTAGGTTAGATTTGTCAGGAAACAGGACAAGTGTTTCGTGACGCGGGTCTTAGTCATATGATGGCCCGCCGCTGGAGCTTTTGGTCATCTGACCGAGGCCTTCCACCGGCTTACCCCTCCACCTCCTTTTAAAATTAAGGTTATATCAGTATCAGTATATGTGTACCGCTAGAGTACTTCTGTATACTTGTTCTGCTGGAATGAGCTTCTGTACACACTGGTGTTTACTATCACCTGTCAACGTAGCCACCATTAGCCATACATATACCTGGCTAGCCACCACTAGCCATACATATACCTGGCTAGCCACCATTAGCCATACATATACCTGGCTAGCCACCATTAGCCATACCTATACCTGGCTAGCCACCATTAACCATACATATACCTGGCTAGCCACCACTAGCCATACATATACCTGGCTATGACAGTAAACAATAGCTTATCAGTGGGCCGTTAAATATGCTAATTCGGAAACACACCTTGAAGGAGAAGCAGAAGACACCATGATATACCTGCAGTGATAGTTACAGTGATCGTTCCTACCATGATATAACTACAGTGATCGTTCCTACCATGATATACCTGCAGTGATAGTTACAGTGATCGTTCCTACCATGATATACCTGCAGTGATAGTTACAGTGATCGTTCCTACCATGATATAACTACAGTGATAGTTACAGTGATCGTTCCTACCATGATATACCTGCAGTGATAGTTACAGTGATCGTTCCTACCGTGATATAACTACAGTGATCGTTCCTACCATGATATACCTGCAGTGATAGTTACAGTGATCGTTCCTACCATGATATAACTCGTGATAGTTACAGTGATCGTTCCTACCATGATATACCTGCAGTGATAGTTACAGTGATCGTTCCTACCATGATATAACTGCAGTGATAGTTACAGTGATCGTTCCTACCATGATATAACTACAGTGATAGTTACAGTGATCGTTCCTACCATGATATAACTACAGTGATAGTTACAGTGATCGTTCCTACCATGATATAACTACAGTGATAGTTACAGTGATCGTTCCTACCATGATATACCTGCAGTGATAGTTACAGTGATCGTTCCTACCATGATATACCTGCAGTGATAGTTACAGTGATCGTTCCTACCGTGATATACCTGCAGTGATAGTTACAGTGATCGTTCCTACCATGATATAACTACAGTGATAGTTACAGTGATCGTTCCTACCATGATATACCTGCAGTGATAGTTACAGTGATCGTTCCTACCATGATATACCTGCAGTGATAGTTACAGTGATCGTTCCTACCGTGATATACCTGCAGTGATAGTTACAGTGATCGTTCCTACCATGATATACCTGCAGTGATAGTTACAGTGATCATTCCTACCATGATATACCTGCAGTGATAGTTACAGTGATCGTTCCTACCATGATATACCTGCAGTGATAGTTACAGTGATCGTTCCTACCATGATATACCTGCAGTGATAGTTACAGTGATCGTTCCTACCGTGATATAACTACAGTGATCGTTCCTACCGTGATATAACTACAGTGATCGTTCCTACCATGATATACCTGCAGTGATAGTTACAGTGATCGTTCCTACCGTGATATAACTACAGTGATCGTTCCTACCGTGATATAACTACAGTGATCGTTCCTACCATGATATACCTGCAGTGATAGTTACAGTGATCGTTCCTACCGTGATATAACTACAGTGATAGTTACAGTGATCGTTCCATTGGTGATATAACTACAGTGATCGTTCCTACCGTGATATAACTACAGTGATAGTTACAGTGATCGTTCCTACCGTGATATAACTGCAGTGATAGTTACAGTGATCGTTCCTATCATGATATAACTACAGTGATAGTTACAGTGATCATCATTCCTACCATGATATAACTACAGTGATCGTTCCTACCATGATATAACTACAGTGATAGTTACAGTGATCATCATTCCTACCATGATATAACTACAGTGATCGTTCCTACCGTGATATAACTACAGTGATAGTTACAGTGATCGTTCCTACCATGATATAACTACAGTGATAGTTACAGTGATCATCATTCCTACCATGATATAACTACAGTGATAGTTACAGTGATCATCATTCCTACCGTAATATAACTACAGTGATAGTTACAGTGATCATCATTCCTACCATGATATAACTACAGTGATAGTTACAGTGATCATTCCTACCATGATATAACTACAGTGATAGTTACAGTGATCATCATTCCTACCGTGATATAACTACAGTGATCATCATTCCTACCGTGATATAACTACAGTGATAGTTACAGTGATCATTCCTACCATGATATAACTACAGTGATAGTTACAGTGATCATCATTCCTACCGTGATATAACTACAGTGATAGTTACAGTGATCATCATTCCTACCGTGATATAACTACAGTGATAGTTACAGTGATCATCGTTCATATGGCTAACTCTCACACCAGGCCTCCGTAGTGACAGTCTGGTTAGTTAGGCTGTTAGTTCTGGCTACACACATAGACACCATAACCTGGGTGATCGGAGTTTTGTTCCGGAAATCATCTGGTTCCTCTTGAAGTTAAGAGTCTAGTTCCTCTTGAAGTTAAGAGTCTAGTTCCTCTTGAAGTTAAGAGTCTAGTTCCTCTTGAAGTTAAGAGTCTAGTTCCTCTTGAAGTTAAGAGTAGTTCCTCTTGAAGTTAAGAGTCTAGTTCCTCTTGAAGTTAAGAGTCTAGTTCGTCTTGAATTTAAGAGTCTAGTTCCTCTTGAATTTAAGAGTCTAGTTCCTCTTGAAGTTAAGAGTCTAGTTCCTCTTGAAGATTCTAGTTCCTCTTGAAGTTAAGAGTCTAGTTCCTCTTGAAGTTAAGAGTCTAGTTCCTCTTGAAGATTCTAGTTCCTCTTGAAGTTAAGAGTCTAGTTCCTCTTGAAGTTAAGAGTCTAGTTCCACTTGAAGTTATTTCCTCTTGAAGTTAAGAGTCTAGTTCCTCTTGAAGTTAAGAGTCTAGTTCCTCTTGAAGTTAAGAGTCTAGTTCCTCTTGATGTTAAGAGTCTAGTTCCTTTTGAAGTTATTTCCTCTTGAAGTTAAGAGTCTAGTTCCTCTTGAAGTTAAGAGTCTAGTTCCTCTTGAAGTTAAGAGTCTAGTTCCTCTTGAAGTTAAGAGTCTAGTTCCTCTTGAAGTTAAGAGTCTAGTTCCCTTCTTGAAGTTAAGAGTCTAGTTCCTCTTGAAGTTAAGAGTCTAGTTCCTCTTGAGTTATCGTTCCTCTTGAAGTTAAGAGTCTAGTTCCTCTTGAAGTTAAGAGTCTAGTTCCTCTTGAAGTTAAGAGTCTAGTTCCTCTTGAAGTTAAGAGTCTAGTTCGTCTTGAAGTTAAGAGTCTAGTTCCTCTTGAAGTTAAGAGTCTAGTTCCTCTTGAAGTTAAGAGTCTAGTTCCTCTTGAAGTTAAGAGTCTAGTTCCTCTTGAAGTTAAGAGTCTAGTTCCTCTTGAAGTTAAGAGTCTAGTTCCTCTTGAAGTTAAGAGTCTAGTTCGTCTTGAAGTTAAGAGTCTAGTTCTCTGTTAAAGTCTAGTTCCTCTTGAAGTTAAGAGTCTAGTTCCTCTTGAAGTTAAGAGTCTAGTTCCTCTTGAAGTTAAGAGTCTAGTTCCTCTTGAAGTTAAGAGTCTAGTTCCTCTTGAAGTTAAGAGTCTAGTTCGTCTTGAAGTTAGAAGTCTATTGTCCCATTGTTAATTAAGCAGTGTGACCTCTACAGTTAATGGTCACGTTGTTATAGTCCTCATTATGTGTTAATGGTAACGTGGGTCATGGCCCCCACCTGTTAATGGTAACGTGGGTCATGGCCCCCCCACCTGTTAATGGTAACGTGGGTCATGGCCCCCACCTGTTAATGGTAACGTGGGTCATGGCCCCCACTGTTAATGGTAACGTGGGTCATGGCCCCGCCACCTGTTAATGGTAACGTGGGTCATGGCCCCCACCTGTTAATGGTAACGTGGTCATGGCCCCCACCTGTTAATGGTAACGTGGGTCATGGCCCCCACCTGTTAATGGTAACGTGGGTCATGGCCCCCACCTGTTAATGGTAACGTGGGTCATGGCCCCCCCACCTGTTAATGGTAACGTGGGTCATGGCCCCCACTGTTAATGGTAACGTGGGTCATGGCCCCCACTGTTAATGGTAACGTGGGTCATGGCCCCCACCTGTTAATGGTAACGTGGGTCATGGCCCCCACCTGTTAATGGTAACGTGGGTCATGGCCCCCACCTGTTAATGGTAACGTGGGTCATGGCCCCGCCACCTGTTAATGGTAACGTGGGTCATGGCCCCCACCTGTTAATGGTAACGTGGGTCATGGCCCCCACCTGTTAATGGTAACGTGGGTCATGGCCCCCACCTGTTAATGGTAACGTGGGTCATGGCCCCCACCTGTTAATGGTAACGTGGGTCATGGCCCCCACCTGTTAATGGTAACGTGGGTCATGGCCCCCACCTGTTAATGGTAACGTGGGTCATGGCCCCCACCTGTTAATGGTAACGTGGGTCATGGCCCCCCACCTGTTAATGGTAACGTGGGTCATGGCCCCCACCTGTTAATGGTAACGTGGGTCATGGCCCCCACCTGTTAATGGTAACGTGGGTCATGGCCCCCACCTGTTAATGGTAACGTGGGTCATGGCCCCCACCTGTTAATGGTAACGTGGGTCATGGCCCCCGCCACCTGTTAATGGTAACGTGGGTCATGGCCCCCACCTGTTAATGGTAACGTGGGTCATGGCCCCCACCTGTTAATGGTAACGTGGGTCATGGCCCCGCCCCTGTTAATGGTAACGTGGGTCATGGCCCCCCCACCTGTTAATGGTAACGTGGGTCATGGCCCCCCCACCTGTTAATGGTAACGTGGGTCATGGCCCCCCACCAGTTAATGGTAACGTGGGTCATGGCCCCCCCACCAGTTAATGGTAACGTGGGGCATGGCCCCCCACTGTTAATGGTAACGTGGGTCATGGCCCCCACCTGTTAATGGTAACGTGGGTCATGGCCCCCCACCTGTTAATGGTAACGTGGTCATGGCCCCCGCCACCTGTTAATGGTAACGTGGGTCATGGCCCCCCCACCTGTTAATGGTAACGTGGGTCATGGCCCCCCCACCTGTTAATGGTAACGTGGGTCATGGCCCCCGCCACCTGTTAATGGTAACGTGGGTCATGGCCCCCGCCACCTGTTAATGGTAACGTGGGTCATGGCCCCCCCACCTGTTAATGGTAACGTGGGTCATGGCCCCGCCACCTGTTAATGGTAACGTGGGTCATGGCCCCCGCCACCTGTTAATGGTAACGTGGGTCATGGCCCCCGCCACCTGTTAATGGTAACGTGGGTCATGGCCCCCGCAACCTGTTAATGGTAACGTGGGTCATGGCCCCCGCCAACTGTTAATGGTAACGTGGGTCATGGCCCCCGCCAAACCTGTTAATGGTAACGTGGGTCATGGCCCCCGCCACTGTTAATGGTAACGTTGGTCATGGCCCCCGCCACTCACATCGACACTTAAAATAAAAATAAATATTACAGAAAAAAGAATGATCAAGAAACATACACGTAGGTAAAGACAATGGTAACTCAGATGTTTATGGAAATTTGTAAGATTTACTTACTTTGCTTTAAGAACATAAGAAAGAAGGAGCACTGCAGCAGGCCTACTGGCTCATGCGAGGCAAGACCAACTCACACCCACTCATGTTAAGTAAAAGGACACAAATGCAACTAATGTGACATTTTATTGTAGCAATGTCACATTAGTTGCATTTATGTCCTTTTACTTAACATATTGTCGGTAATTCTACCAATATCAATACACCCACTCATGTATTTATCTAACCTATTTTTAAAAGCACACAAGGGTTTAGCTTCAGTGAGGGAGTTTGTTCCACTCATCCACAACTCTATTACCAAACCAGCGCTTTCATATATCCTTCCTGAATCACAATGTTTCCAACTTGAAACCATTGTTGCAAGTCCTGTCTTGGCCAGATACCATTGTTGCGAGTCTTGTCTTGGCCAGATACCATTGTTGCAAGTCCTGTCTTGGCCAGATACCATTGTTGCGAGTCTTGTCTTGGCCAGATACCATTGTTGCAAGTCCTGTCTTGGCCAGATACCATTGTTGCGAGTCTTGTCTTGGCCAGATACCATTGTTGCAAGTCCTGTCTTGGCCAGCTACCATTGTTGCGAGTCCTGTCTTGGCCAGATACCATTGTTGTAAGTCCTGTCTTGGCCAGATACCATTGTTGCAAGTCCTGTCTTGGCCAGATACCATTGTTGCGAGTCCTGTCTTGGCCAGATACCATTGTTGCAAGTCCTGTATTGGCCAGCTACCATTGTTGCGAGTCCTGTCTTGGCCAGATACCATTGTTGCAAGTCCAGTCTTGGCCAGATACCATTGTTGCAAGTCCTGTCTTGGCCAGATACCATTGTTGCAAGTCCTGTCTTGGCCAGATACCATTGTTGCGAGTCCTGTCTTGGCCAGATACCATTGTTGCAAGTCCTGTCTTGGCCAGATACCATTGTTGCGAGTCCTGTCTTGGCCACATACCATTGTTGCGAGTCCTGTCTTGGCCAGATACCATTGTTGCGAGTCCTGTCTTGGCCACATACCATTGTTGCGAGTCCTGTCTTGGCCAGATACCATTGCTGCGAGTCCTGCCTTGGCCAGATACCATTGCTGCGAGTCCTGTCTTGGCCAGATACCATTGCTGCGAGTCCTGCCTTGGCCAGATACCATTGCTGCGAGTCCTGTCTTGGCCAGATACCATTGTTACGAGTCCTGCCTTGGCCAGATACCATTGCTGCGAGTTCTGCCTTGGCCAGATACCATTGCTGCGAGTCCTGCCTTGGCCAGATACCATTGCTGCGAGTCCTGCCTTGGCCAGATACCATTGCTGCGAGTCCTGTCTTGGCCAGATATTTTTAGCATATTATTTACATTCTCTTTATTTATTCCCGTTTTCCATTTTATACACCTCAATCATAAATGTAAAATACAGTGTGTATAGTAAAACTGTATATAAATAGCCCACACATAGGAGAGGAACTTACGACGACGTTTCGGTCCCACTTGGACCATTTACAAAGGCACGGTATTGCGCCTTTTTGTTATTTATAATACAACTGATAAAATTGTGATTATATTTGATTTGATTTGCTGCCATTTTGCCAGTTGATGAGCGATGATTTTTTTGGGTTATCCTAAGTTCTCTACACATATGCTGCTATGTATGATAATCTATATAACTGTATTTGTGTATACCTGAATAAACCGGCCAGAGTGTAAGACATTTAGCGGGGAAAGTTTGACTCAGCAGTGACTGTGATGAGCCACTTGCTGACCCTGGCTGACGAGTCAGCCAGGGTCAGCATGAAGGCGCCTCTCCTGCTCCCTACACACTGGTGCCACGGAAACTTAAGGGGTACGTAAGTACCCGTCTTCCAATAACATGTCCATTTTTCCCTATAATCTACCTTGTCCATAATTACTATCGCATTAGTTTTGTCTGTTTCGTCAGGTGAAGTCCAGGATCTTTCCTTAATTCATGGTATAACTTAACAAATCTTTGAGGACAAATGTGTTGTAGAGGTGTGAGCGAAGCTCACACCTCTACAACAACAATTGGACATGTTATTAGAATCCTGGGGAACTTACGTGCCCCTTATGACCACACATAGATGGCTCTGACACTTGAGTATGCACCACTCTCCTGGGTCATGGAGAAGCGCTAAGCCTGTAAGTCATGCAGTGTACCAGGCAGGTGAACCAAGGTGGAGGTGCTTGCAATAAGAGTCCCCCAGCAGTGTCAAGGCACCACACGTGAAAGGAGGTTCATGGAGTGCCATGTTACTGTGGCACCTCTGATCTCTGCACCGTGTAAACCTCTCAGTGGAGGTTCATTGATGATGGTGAAGCATCAATGAATGTAATAACATACACACACACACACACACACACACACACACACACACACACACACACACACATGAAACAGGTCAGCTGTCTATTGACAAGTGCCGTTGACACCTAGTAACTACAACTACACAAACAACACACACACACACACAAATACACACACACACACACACACACAAACACACACACACACACACACACATATATATATATATATATATATATATATATATATATATTATATGGCCGCGACAACAAGCACCTATATTTAGCTTTTGTTTTTCTCCCAATTATGTTCTTAGTAGCAGTTATTACCTGTGTGTGTGTGTGTGTGAAGAGAGAGAGAGAGAGAGAGAGAGAGAGAGAGAGAGAGAGAGAGAGAGAGAATAAGAGTGTGCAGCGACATACTTCTCTCATCTCCCTCACGATGTCTTGACGTGTAGAAACTCTCTCTCTCTCCATCTCTCCCTCCGCCGTCATTCACTCCCCTCCCCATCTTTCACCGCCATCATTCAGCTTACATGGCACCCCCACCCCTGTAACCCCCTCCCCCCTCCATGAGTGCCAAGCAGTTACCTTCTACTTAGTGCCATTCACCCCCTTACCGCCCACCCCCCGGTAAGGTGAGTCACTTCCACTTGTAGTGCCATACTTCAGTGCCAAGTGTCTGGCCCTTACTCACCTGCCCCGGGGGGCAGGGGGGTCACTCACCTGCTCCCGGGGGGGAGGGGTCACTCACCTGCCCCAAGAGAGGGAGGGGAGGGGTTCATCTTGTATAATTGTGGGGGGATTCTTCGAGGGATATCTCCCTAATAGGAATACTTCTCTGGGAGGATACCTCGGTGAATACTTCTATGGGAGGATACCTCGGGTGAATACTTCTATGGGAGGATACCTCGGTGAATACTTCTCTGGGAGGATACCTCGGTGAATACTTCTATGGGAGGATACCTCGGGTGAATATTTCCCTGAGAGGATACCTCGGTGAATACCTCCCTGGTGGATACCTCGGGTGAATACTTCCCTGTGAGGATACCTCGGGTGAATACCTCCCTGGGAGGATACCTCGGGTGAATACCTCCCTGGGAGGATACCTCGGGTGAATACCTCCCTGGGAGGATACCTCGGGTGAATACCTTCCTGGGAGGATACCTCGGGTGAATACCTCCCTGGGAAGATACCTCGGGTGAATACCTACCTGTGAGGATACCTCGGGTGAATACCTCCTTGTGAGGATACCTCGGGTGAATACCTCCCTGGGAGGATACTTCGGGTGAATACCTCCCTGGGAGGATACCTCGGGTGAATACCTCCCTGGGAGGATACCTCTGGTGAATACCTCCCTGGGAGGATACCTCGGGTGAATACCTCCTTGTGAGGATACTTCGGGTGAATACCTCCCTGGGAGGATACCTTGGGTGAATACCTCCCTGGGAGGATACCTCGGGTGAATACCTCCCTGGGAGGATACCTTGGGTGAATACCTCCCTGGGAGGATACCTCGGGTGAATACCTCCCTGGGAGGATACTTCGGTGAATACCTCCCTGGGAGGATACCTCGGGTGAATACCTCCTGGAGGATACTCGGGTGAATACCTCCCTGGGAGGATACCTTGGGTGAATACCTCCCTGGGAGGATACCTCGGGTGAATACCTCCCTGGGAGGATACTTCGGGTGAATACCTCCCTGGGAGGATACCTCGGGTGAATACCTCCCTGGGAGGATACCTCGGTGAATACCCCCCTGGGAGGATACCTCGGTGAATACCTCCTTGTGAGGATACCTCGGTGAATACCTCCCTGGGAGGATACCTCGGTGAATACCTCCCTGGGAGGATACCTCGGGTGAATACCTCCCTGGGAGGATACCTCGGATAAATACCTCCCTGGGAGGATACCTCGGGTGAATACCTCCCTGGGAGGATACCTTGGGTGAATACCTCCCTGAGAGGATACCTCCTGAGAGGATACCTGTGAATACCTCCCTGGGAGGATACCTCGGGTGAATACCTCCTTGTGAGGATACCTCGGGTGAATACCTCCCTGGGAGGATACCTCAGGTGAATACCTCCCTGAGAGGATACCTCGGTGAATACCTCCTTGGGAGGATACCTCGGGTGAATACCTCCCTGGGAGGATACCTCGGGTGAATACCTCCCTGAGAGGATACCTCGGGTGAATACCTCCTTGTGAGGATACCTCGGGTGAATACCTCCCTGGGAGGATACCTCGGGTGAATACCTCCCTGAGAGGATACCTCGGGTGAATACCTCCTTGTGAGGATATCTTGGGTGAATACCTCCCTGAGAGGATACCTCTGGTGAATACCTCCTTGTGAGGATACCTCGGGTGAATACTTCCCTGTGAGGATACCTCGGGTGAATACCTCCCTGAGAGGATACCTCGGGTGAATACCTCCCTGAGAGGATACCTCGGGTGAATACCTCCTTGTGAGGATACCTCGGGTGAATACCTCCTTGTGAGGATACCTCGGGTGAATACCTCCTTGTGAGGATACCTCGGGTGAATACCTCCCTGTGAAGATACCTCGGGTGAATACCTCCTTGTGAGGATACCTCGGGTGAATACCTCCTTGTGAGGATACCTCGGGTGAATACCTCCTTGTGAGGATACCTCGGGTGAATACCTCCTTGTGAGGATACCTCGGGTGAATACCTCCTTGTGAGGATACCTCGGGTGAATACCTCCTTGTGAGGATACCTCAGGTGAATACCTCCTTGTGAGGATACCTTAGCTCATTCCACTTACTCATCCACCTTGAAGAAATACTTGCTGATATGCAGTGGATCATTTGTCTTGACTCAGGGAAGTCTTCACTTGTTTCATGTATAGCCACGACCTTCCACAAGTGGATTTGTCCACTGTGATACCGCCTACGACTGCTTCACCTCACCTTCTGCAGTATACAAGCCACTTCGCGCATATGCTGTATTCTTTTTAAGATTGAGGGACTGAGTACCTCAAACTCCTTCTGATTTTCACAATTCTTCTTTGTATAGGACTGATGAAGCCACTGTGTGGCGAAACGTTTCCTCAATAAAGATACCCAAGTGTTGCACATGTGTCTAATTTATCAATTTGTTGTTGTTGCATCGTTGATAGACGGCGTATTGCTGTCTCCCCTGTCTGTGCTTCGTAGTATTTCCTATGTCATGGTCATAGCTCCTCTTGTTCTTTTCATCTTCGCTGACATAACACCCAAAACCCATATTCTTATTTTTCATGGTTCGTTTACCGGCTCAGTTATTAGTCATGATGCTCCCGTGTGTGTGTGTACTCACCTATTTGTGGTTGCAGGGGTCGAATCACTGCTCCCGTCCCCCCTCTTCGCTTTTATAAGTCGTTATCATATCCTCTCTATCTCTCCTGTCTTCCAGTGTCGTCAGGTCGATTTCCCGTAACCTCTCCTCGTAGGACATACCCCTTAGCTCCGGGACTAGTCTTGTTGCAAACCTTTGCACTTTCTCTAGTTTCCTTACGTGCTTGGCTAGATGAGGGTTCCAAACTGGGGCTGCATACTCCAGTATGGGCCTAACGTACACAATGTACAGGGTCTTGAATGACTCCTTATTAAGATGTCGGAATGCTGTTCTTAGGTTTGCCAGGCGTCCGTATGCTGCAGCAGTTATTTGGTTGATGTGCCCGGTGTTATACTCACCCCAAGATCCTTTTTCTTAAGTGAGCTTTATAGGCTCTGGCCCCCTAGACTGTACTCCGTCTGTGGTCTTCTTTGCCCTTCCCTAAACTTCATGACTTTGCACTTGGTGAGGTTGAATTCCAGGAGCCAGTTGCTGGACCAGGCCTTCAGCCTGTCCAGATCCCTTTGTAGTTCTGCCTGGTCCTCGTCCGATTGAATTCTTCTCATCAACTTCACATCATCTGCAAACAGGGACACTTCAGAGGTTATTCCTTCCGTCATGTCGTTCACAAATACCAGAAACAGCACCGGTCCTAGGACTGACCCCTGTGGAACCCCACTCGTCACAGACGCCCACTCTGACACCTCGCCACGTACCATGTGTGTGTGTTAGTTACTAGTTGGCAAAGGCACTTGTCGATAGATACCTGACCTGTGTGTGTGTGTGTGTGTGTGTGTGTGTGTGTGTGTACTCACCTATTTCAGGTTGCAGGGTTCGAATCACAGCTCCCGTCCCCTTCCTCTTCGCTGGTCGCTAGTAGGTTCATTCCTTGCTTCAAGAGCAGTGTGTGTGTGTGTGTTTGTGTGTGTTTTTCACTAACCTATTTATGACTGCTTTGGTTGAGTCACAGCTTCTGGTCGTGCCTCTTAACTTACTGCTTGCCAGGTTCACTCCTTCCTAGCTTCGTGGACAGTATCATACCTTTTCTTAAAGCTATGTATGGAGCTTGCCTCCACCACTTCTAGTTGATGCATTCGTGTTTTGGGTCTTTTACCTGAGTGAGGGTTGCAGCCTCTGTCCCCCGAGTATTCTCACTTTCCGGTCTTCTTTTCCCCTTCCTTAATTTTCATAATCTGGCATTTACTGTGGGAAGACTTCTAGTAGTACTTGTGATCATTCCTACAAGTTGATGATTAAGACATGTGCAACAGTTGGGTGTCTTTATTGGTGAAACGTTTCGCCCACACAGTAGACTTCTTCAGTCAAATACAGAGGCAACAGTTGTAGTGGTCATCAGTCCGTCAACCATTTTCAAGCTTCAGCTTCATATTGTTCCAGACCATGGAGCTGAACTCTTCTCCAGGCTGAGGGACTGACCACCTTGTTCCAGACCATGGAGCTGAACTCTTCTCCAGGCTGAGGGACTGACCACCTTGTTCCAGACCATGGAGCTGAACTCTTCTCCAGGCTGAGGGACTGACCACCTTGTTCCAGACCATGGAGCTGAACTCTTCTCCAGGCTGAGGGACTGACCACCTTGTTCCAGACCATGGAGCTGAACTCTTCTCCAGGTTGAGGGACTGACCACCTTGTTCCAGACCATGAAGCTGAACTCTTCTCCAGGTTGAGGGACTGACCACCTTGTTCCAGACCATGAAGCTGAACTCTTCTCCAGGCTGAGGGACTGACCACCTTGTTCCAGACCATGAAGCTGAACTCTTCTCCAGGCTGAGGGACTGACCACCTTGTTCCAGACCATGAGCTGAACTCTTCTCCAGGCTGAGGGACTGACCACCTTGTTCCAGACCATGGAGCTGAACTTTCTCCAGGCTGAGGGACTGACCACCTTGTTCCAGACCATGGAGCTGAACTCTTCTCCAGGTTGAGGGACTGACCACCTTGTTCCAGACCATGAAGCTGAACTCTTCTCCAGGTTGAGGGACTGACCACCTTGTTCCAGACCATGAAGCTGAACTCTTCTCCAGGCTGAGGGACTGACCACCTTGTTCCAGACCATGGAGCTGAACTCTTCTCCAGGCTGAGGGACTGACCACCTTGTTCCAGACCATGGGCTGAACTCTTCTCCAGGTTGAGGGACTGACCACCTTGTTCCAGACCATGGTGCTGAACTCTTCTCCAGGCTGAGGGACTGACCACCTTGTTCCAGACCATGGAGCTGAACTCTTCTCCAGGCTGAGGGACTGACCACCTTGTTCCAGACCATGGAGCTGAACTCTTCTCCAGGCTGAGGGACTGACCACCTTGTTCCAGACCATGGAGCTGAACTCTTCTCCAGGCTGAGGGACTGACCACCTTGTTCCAGACCATGAAGCTGAACTCTTCTCCAGGTTGAGGGACTGACCATCTTGTTCCAGACCATGGTGCTGAATTCTTCTCCAGGCTGAGGGACTGACCACCTTGTTCCAGACCATGAAGCTGAACTCTTCTCCAGGCTGAGGGACTGACCACCTTGTTCCAGACCATGAAGCTGAACTCTTCTCCAGGTTGAGGGACTGACCACCTTGTTCCAGACCATGGAGCTGAACTCTTCTCCAGGCTGAGGGACTGACCACCTTGTTCCAGACCATGGAGCTGAACTCTTCTCCAGGCTGAGGGACTGACCACCTTGTTCCAGACCATGGAGCTGAACTCTTCTCCAGGATGAGGGACTGACCACCTTGTTCCAGACCATGGAGCTGAACTCTTCTCCAGGCTGAGGGACTGACCACCTTGTTCCAGACCATGAAGCTGAACTCTTCTCCAGACTGAGGGACTGACCACCTCCGGTATTATTTCTACAAGGTTGATGGACTGATTACGTCATCTTCGTTTCACTACTACAACTGTTGCCTCTGTATTTGACTGAAGAAGTCTACTGTGTAGACGAAACGTTTCAACAATAAAGACACCCAACTGTTGCACATGTGTCTTAATCATCAACTTGTCGGTATTTTATACCATTATCAGGTTGTTTAGGTCCAGCTCTAGCTCCTTGTCCTCTTCACCTTTTACTCTCTAATTTCACATGTACTAAGAGGAATGCATCTCTCCCTCCCGTCATGTTACTCATATACACACTAAACAACACAGGTCTTAGTATAGATCCTTGTGGAACCCCACTTGATACACTTGTGCGTTCTGACTCCTCTTTTCCGATGATCATTCTTTGTCACTTTCTCATTAGGTTCCCTCTGATAGTGTTATCATTGGCCGCTTAGTTTTTGTTTTGCAGTCTCTTATGTGGGGTAGTGTCTGTTGCTTTCTTGCAGTCCTAGTAGTATATGCAGTCTACCCATATCTTTCTCTCTATCTCTTAATTTTTCTATATGTTTCTCTCTCTCTCTCCAGGAGGTTTGTAAGACAGGCTTTGTCTTCTCTAAACCTGTGCTGGTTGATGTTAATGAGACGACTTCTGTGCCCTTTCTCTGGAGGTGTTCAGGCAGTCGCTTACCAGAGTCTTCATGGCGGGAAACTAACATGCGCCCGCTGATGCTCAGTCTTGCCTCATCAGCCATTTAGAATTCTAGCTGATTACTAATTTTTACTCACCCAGATGAGTAAGTTTATTTAGGTACAGGTATACATAAATAGTGTTACTCAAGTGATCATACACAGTAACGTATTCTTAAGAATTTGCAAACGTACGAAATTATTTACAAACATTATCTCTCAGTTCACAGCAGGATTCGAACTGTGTGGGTAAAGTACTGTGTACTCTGATGCCGAGTTTGCAGAATTGAATCCTGCTGTGGACTGAGAGAGTAACGTGTGTAAATTACCTACCAGGATAACTCCAAAAAAGTAGAACAGAGTGACTTACTTCCATTGGGGACCTTGTAATATCGTATTATTTAAACCTTAAAAGTTAAAACAGCTAAGTAATCTTTACTGGTTGTATAAATTAAGGCACGTAAATTATTGGGAACACCTGAAGTCCCTTCGACACTACTTCCTGGAACGTAGACGGGAAAGATTCGCTTATCCTGGCTAGGCCTCTTTACTCTTGTAGAGCGTTCACTGATTTCTTGCCTCCAGGGCCAGATTATCTTTATTTAGTTACCTGCCGTACCAGGGTTCTGGTTCCTCGTATATAGTGTTGAAGATATTGTACTAATAGCTTGTGTTTGACTCTGCACTCATTGTTGTATATTCTACAGTCTCTTGCATCTCAGTCTGACAATCTGTGAATAATGTCGAGTAAAGCAGTCCCTTGACGACTGAGGACATTTGGAGAGAGAGATAGAGAGAGGTAAGAGAGGGGGTTTAACACTGAGTGATTATCACAGATGAATCAGCAAAGATTGGAAACAAGCGGAGGAATGACAGGAAGAGAATACTTCCATCTCCCTAACTCATCCTCCCTACTATAAAATCTCCCTTCCTGTCTCTCTCTCTCTCCATCTATATCTTTCCTTCCTCGATCCTCATCTAATCCCTCTTGTCTATTTATTGCTCCTTCTTCCCTTCTTCTCATCAGTCTTCGTATCCCTTCACTTTCACCCCTTTCCCCAATATCTCTTCTCTGTGTCTTACTCAGAGCCTTTCTCTTCTCCCAGCCCCTCCCTGTGTAGGTTGGGAAGGTCATCCTCAAACACTGAGTAATAGTAACGACAAAAAGAACAAAGACACATTACGATGGCTGGAACAATACACAAATAACCCGCACATAGAAGAGAGGAGATGAAGAATCAGACACATGTTCAACATCTGGGTATCTTTATTGTAGACGTCCCTCAGTCTTGGAGGTGAAGAGCACCGTAGTCTTGAAGACTCTGAAGCACAGCCAGGAAGATTGTCACTTATATACTCCCGTCAGATGACTTGTAAATGGTCCAGATCGGAGCGAAACGTCGTCATTAGCTGTTTTGTTCGTGCAGTGAACAGTAGTATCAGCTCTGCTGGAAGACACTGTTGAAGCTGCTGTAGCTGCTGAACTCACAGCTGGTCGACCTCCTCATCGCTCTGCTGAAGTCTCTCATCATAGACTGACTTATTTCATTAATTCATCTGTGGAATCCATCCTTGTGATGTATGATAACCCAACACCCACTGGAATATAGACTGTTTTTGTTCATTTTTGCTCATTTTTGCTCAATGTTTGTTCAGTAGACAAGGAACAAAGGCAATAATGATCCGGAATGAATAAATGTTCAGTTCAGTAGCGTAGCTTATAGCAATAATGATGATAATAATTATAATAATAATATTTTTTTTAAGAAACTGGCTGTATCCCACTGAGGCAGGGTGACCTAAAGGTCACCCTGCCTCGGGTGACCTTTTTTAGAAAGTGACCCTTAATCACCATGAATTCTCACATTTCTTCCATTCCTGACCTTAACAATTAATCTATACCTCATCTACCAACTGCTAGGCGAACATTGCCTCCTCCTTCTTCTTCTTCTTCTGATGGATATCCTTAGGTGATGGATAAGTTTAACGATCAATGAAAGACGAGAAACTACGTATTTGTGATGGGGAATGCATGGGTTTAGACCCCTAGAGGAAGCCTCGAGGCAGAGGGGCGAGTTTCTTGCCTTGTGGTGCCGTAGGGAGCTAGTGCCCCCGCAGCTCATCCTGTCACTTGTAGAGACCAAAAAAGGGGTTTCGAGACCGCAGTTGGTCTTTATGGGACCCCTTTGGGTAAACAGTCGTACGTTTTGAATGTTCAGAGTCATTGAATAGTGTATAATCTCATATAATTGTTAATTATCTACCTGATGTCACGGTGTACACTTTCATTTTTGTATTAACATAAAAAATACGTTGAAAAAAAGTTGCTTTATGTTTTTACATCGTTTTGGTCTTTGTAGAACTCAGAGCTTTATCAAATTAAAGATGCCCTGGGTATATATTATATACCATGAAGTATGACTCTGGCTTTATTGGCTTAGACTTTACTTTAATGCTTATTTTAGGTATTAAAATTCTCCGGTGGTGAACGGGGTGACCTGCAGCCTTATTGACCCTTGTGTAGTAGATAGGCTTTAAATCTCAGTAACCAATCAACTTTTAGCAAATTATCATATTGTTTATATGGAGAGTTTTATCAAATAATTACTTCGTTTTATTCTCAAGTTATCACAACGTTTCGCTCCCTATATAGTTTGATCAACTGTTGACACTACGTCATTTCCTCCAGCAGTGACGTTATGGATTACAACCTCATACAGAATGTACAGAGAACCTGCACTACACTTATTAGTTCAGTCAAGCACCTAAATTACCGGGAATGTTTGAAGTCCCTTGACCTGTACTCCGTGGAACGCAGGCGAGAAGATACATCATAATTTACTCCTGAAAAATCCTAGAGAGACTAGTCCCAAATCTGCACATAGAAATCACTCCCTA
The DNA here is from genome assembly GCA_009830355.1 of Cherax destructor. Taxonomy (NCBI): domain Eukaryota; kingdom Metazoa; phylum Arthropoda; class Malacostraca; order Decapoda; family Parastacidae; genus Cherax; species Cherax destructor. The sequence goes on from WNWK01009477.1 coordinate 41,999, forward strand.
CCAAAGCAAAAGACTCGGCAGACGGTGCAACATACCCCCCCCCATGAAAAGCAGGGGCGCAGTGAGTACACGGAGAGAAAACACAAGTAGTGTCAGGGGCTCAAGACTGTTGAAAAGCTTCCCATCATGCATAAGGGGGATTACCAGTAGACACCTGGTTGTCATCAAGAGGAAGGTAGGCAGGTAGTCGTTAGTTATCTACATGAGTGACGCAGTGGGGAATCAGTCTCAGTATTTCCTATGTCTTATGATTAACAGTAAAGTCATCTGATAATTTCATTGATTACAGTATCATCGTATGTTACATTATTTATCTAGGTGATGCAGAGTGGAAATTCATTCATGTGTGTATAATTTCAGGTGTTCAGATAATTTATCAATAACAGTGAAGTGGTTCGTCATTTCCTGGTAGATATGTTGGAACAAGTTTTAAAGATTGTGGTTTTGGTCAGATGAGCAAAAGCTCCAGCTGCTGGTCATCATATAAATAAAACCCGCGTCAGGCAGGTATAATGTTTGTCAGGAAACAGGACAAGTGTTTCCTGACGCGGGTCTTAGTTATATGATGACCCACAGCTGGAGCTATTGGTCATCTGACCGAGGCCTTCCACTGGCTTATCACTACACCTCTTAAAAAATCATGGTTGTGATTATAACCATTTTATTTTATACCCGCGTCAGGAAACAATTGTCGTGTTTGTTTCCTGACAAAGTTTGCTTACCTGACCTATGAAGAGGCTGGGATGGGTGGGGTGATATTTAATAGTGCTCACTCCACTTGCTCACCCACTCACACTCGACTCTCACACTCCACTCTCACACTCCACTCACCCTCCTCACCCACTCCACTCACTAGTACACACTGTTATCTCAATTTCACCTTTATAGCCTCTTGGATCATTCTTTTGTCAACAGTACTGCCAGTTCCTTACTGTTGGAAGCCGCATTAAAGTTACCTGTAATCTAATACGTAGTGGGAACAAACACTAAGTGTTGGGTTACATAGTGGGAGCAAACACTAAGTGTAAGAAAGTGACTCGAGAAAGTATGGTTAATGTTATAGCTGTGATAGGCTACAGTACGTTTAAATGCTCCATTTTCCTCTTTTTTTTTCATTTCCGTTGAGCGAGGTGTTTTTACCTGCAAGTGGGTAGTAGAGGAAGTGTATAAGGGAGTAAAAGAGAGTCTGGGTGTCTCCGGACAATGATCTTCTCCAACTCTCACATATATGGATACACCTGCTAGCGGGTGGTGGTGGTTTTTGTGTTATTGTCTGGTGGTGGTGGTGGTGGTGGTGGTGGTGGTGGTGGTGTGTAACCCCTGTCTGACCTTGGCTTGCTTCAACACCACAGGTACCTTCATCACTCGTAAAGCTTTCTCACCTCTTTAGTTGGTTGGTTAGGTTTGTCACTTGGTCGGTTGGTTAGGTTTGTCACTTGGTCGGTTGGTTAGGTTTGTCACTTGGTCGGTTGGTTAGGTTTGTCACTTGGTCGGTTGGTTAGGTTTACAGTCGGTTGGTTAGGTTTGTCACTTGGTCGGTTGGTTAGGTTTGTCAGTCGGTTGGTTAGGTTTGTCACTTGGTCGGTTGGTTAGGTTTGTCAGTCGGTTGGTTGGTTGGTTAGTCTGATAGTCATTAAGGCTATGTTTTTCTATGCTCACTAACACTCAATATTACTTTAATATAGAGATTAAAGTTAACTCTCTGGATATATATATGTCGTGCCGAATAGGTAAAATTGGTCAATTAGCAAAAACTCATTTAAAATTAAGTCCTTTCTAAAATTTTCTCTTATACGTTTAAAGATATATTTTGTTTTCATTTATGTTAATGTAAAAATTAATAATTTTGTACCAAAAGAACCTTAGAAAACTTGCCTAACCTTATTATAACAAGCTCAATTTAATTTAGCTTAATACAACTAAATATATTTTAGATAAGTTTACAATAATTTAATAATAAAAAAAACACAGTGAAATATATTTTTTTTCATTAGGTTCATAATGATTTTTGCGAAATTATTGCATACACAAATTTTCGCTTGTCTTATTCGGTAAGAAGAGCGTTGCTATTTAAGCCTAAATAGCAAGTTTTACCTATTCGGCACGACATATTATATATATATATATATATATATATATATATATATATATATATATATATATATATATATATATATATATATATATACACACCTGCCAAATGAGTAAAACGAAACCCTGTAATTGTTTTACATGATGGTATGATTGCTGGTGTCTTTTTTTCTGTCTCATAAACATGCAAGATTTCAGTTATGTCTTGGTACTTCTACTTACACTTAAGTCACACTACACATTCGTGTACAAGCATATATATAAACACCCCTCTGTTTTTTTTTTATATATTTTGTTACTAGTTCTTGTTTATTTCCTCTTATCTTCATGGGGAAGTGGAACAGAATTCTTCCTCCGTAAGCCATACGTTAAAAAAGAGAAACTTTTCTTTTTGGACCACCCTGTTTCGGTGGGATACGGCCGGTTTGTTGAAGGAAGAAGAATATATATATGTATATATGCATACACACAGTGCTTCTTGGGGAGATAAATGTGTCTCAATAATCGTCTATCCCAGACAAATGACGTACTCTCAACAATAGTGAAGGAAAAACACAGGTTACAGAACAAACTTTTATTGGGACAACGTTTCGCTCCCTGTAGAGCTTATGATTGCTGCAACATTAGCCTAGCCACCGTAGTCTTGAAGAATGTGAAGCACACACAATGTTGACTACTTCAGAGTCTTCAACACTACGATACTCTTCACCAACTCCAAGTCTGAGGGGACTGATTACCTCATCTCTTGTATATAGTTCTACAGTCTTCACATTATGTCCTTGTATTGATAAAGTCACTGGTTGGCGAAACGTCTACAAATAAAGATACCTAGATGTTGTACATGTGTAATTCTTCATGTTGTCGATATTGTATACCATTAATGTACAGCTTGTTTGAGGTACTGGTGCCCAGTTTGAGGTACTGGTGCCCAGTAATGCTCCCTGCCCAAAAAATCCTGGGGCACGAAAAATTTTGCCTTTGTTTGTTTTAAGTGGTGTTGAGAAAGTTAAAATCACACCTCTTATGTGGTGTTTATATTTTTATGGCGTGTAGCCTAGCTCCCTGAAACCTCCATGGGGCTAGGCATAGTGCAGGCTACATTTGCTTTACTACGCTCAGTTCTTGACAACATAAATTTATTTGCACCTGAACTCCCATGCCTATCCACTAGCACCCTCTCCCATCGCCTCTTCTCTATCCCTTATTCTCCCTCTTCACCACCTCTCTGCCCCCTCTCCACGACACCTACCTGCAACCCCACTCAGTTTATCTGCCTCACCCCCTTTCCACAACCCTCTCCCTCCATCCCCACTCCACGTGTCCTTCTCCACCCTGCCCCTCCGTCCCCACCCTTCCCTCCACCTTCCCTAGTTATTCAGCGTCAAAGGTTCAAGGGCATGGTTTCGCGAGGTTCGGGCTGGCTTTCGCCCAGTTATTGCAACAGGGAATTTACATTCAGTGTGTGTGTGCATGCATTGAAATAATCCACAATACACAATAACATATATCGCAGTGTTTACGCACAACCTGCCTGGAGTCTACCTGGGGTCAGCGCCCCTGCGGCCCGGTCCACGACCAGGCATCCCGGTGGATCAGGGCCTGATCAACCAGGCTGTTACCTAGATAGTTTCCTCAATATATGCGTTACATTTTACTTAGTAAAGCGAGTTATTCCAGTAGTTTAACTCTTAGTGTATGTGTGTGTGAGAAATCACAATAATCGCGTGATTTGCGAATATATACAAAATACCACAGTGAAAACAGGAAAAACGACTGAGTGCTTCATTACAAATAATCCGCAGATACGAGAGAGGAGCTTACCACGACGTTTCGGTCCCACTTGGACCATTTACAAAGTCAGTGTGACTTTGTAAATGGTTAGTCGGACCGAAACGTCGTGGTAAGCTCCTCTGTCATATGAGCGTTTTCTTGCGCTCACACACACATCACTGAAGATATGTGTAAGCACATGTCAGCGCTCAGGTGTTTTTTGCTATTTCCACTGTGGTATTTGTGTATATATATCTCTATTAAAGAAATCAGCCATGGAGACGGTTGACTAACAATCTCTTTGACAAATCCGTTCTGTGACGGTGGCATTTTTATGTATTCCATCAGGCCTGTGTATGGACGAGGACGTTTTTAGAGAGGACAGATCCCAGGTAACTCCAGCAGAGTCATCCAGAGATGGTAGTTGGAAAGTGATAGTAACTGCAGCTCTGATGGAAAGAAACCTTCGAGGCTGTCGTAACTGATGAACTTTTAATGGAATACTTGATGATTTCCTTATTGTCCTACTGAAGTCTCCCAGCTTAGGCTGATACTGAAGTCTTCCAGCTCAGGCTGACACTGCTGAAGTCTCATAGCTCAGGCTGACACTGCTGAAGTCTCATAGCTCAGGCTGACACTGCTGAAGTCTCATAGCTGAGGCTGACACTGCTGAAGTCTCATAGCTCAGGCTGACACTGCTGAAGTCTCATAGCTCAGGCTGACACTGCTGAAGTTTCATAGCTCAGGCTGACACTGCTGAAGTCTCATAGCTCAGGCTGACACTGCTGAAGTCTCATAGCTCAGGCTGACACTGCTGAAGTCTCATAGCTCAGGCTGACACTGCTGAAGTCTCATAGCTCAGGCTGACACTGCTGAAGTCTCATAGCTCAGGCTGACACTGCTGAAGTCTTCCACCTCAGGCTGACACTGCTGAAGTCTCATAGCTCAGGCTGACACTGCTGAAGTCTTCCAACCTCAGGCTGACACTGCTGAAGTCTCATAGCTCAGGCTGACACTGCTGAAGTCTCATAGCTCAGGCTGACACTGCTGAAGTCTTCCACCTCAGGCTGACACTGCTGAAGTCTCATAGCTCAGGCTGACACTGCTGAAGTCTCATAGCTCAGGCTGACACTGCTGAAGTCTCATAGCTCAGGCTGACACTGCTGAAGTCTCATAGCTCAGGCTGACACTGCTGAAGTCTCATAGCTCAGGCTGACACTGCTGAAGTCTCATAGCTCAGGCTGACACTGCTGAAGTCTCATAGCTCAGGCTGACACTGCTGAAGTCTCATAGTCAGGCTGACACTGCTGAAGTCTCATAGCTCAGGCTGACACTGCTGAAGTCTTCCAGCTCAGGCTGACACTGCTGAAGTCTCATAGCTCAGGCTGACACTGCTGAAGTCTCATAGCTCAGGCTGACACTGCTGAAGTCTCATAGCTCAGGCTGACACTGCTGAAGTCTCATAGCTCAGGCTGACACTGCTGAAGTCTCATAGCTCAGGCTGACACTGCTGAAGTCTCATAGCTCAGGCTGACACTGCTGAAGTCTCATAACTCAGGCTGACACTGCTGAAGTCTTCCAGCTCAGGCTGACACTGCTGAAGTCTCATAGCTCAGGCTGACACTGCTGAAGTCTCATAGCTCAGGCTGACACTGCTGAAGTCTCATAGCTCAGGCTGACACTGCTGAAGTCTCATAGCTCAGGCTGACACTGCTGAAGTCTCATAGCTCAGGCTGACACTGCTGAAGTCTCATAGCTTCAGGCTGACACTGCTGAAGTCTCAATCTCAGGCTGACACTGCTGAGTCTCATAGTCAGGCTGACACACAATGAATGTCTAACTCAGCTGAACTGCTGACAATGTAACTATCACACAAGATGGTAACACTGCTGGAGGTCTCAATGTAACTATCCCAAGATGAACACTGCGAGCTCCTACAAGTAACTATCACACAAGATGGTAACACTGCTAGGCTCCTACAATGTAACTATACACAAGATGGTACACTGCGGAGGCTCCTACAATGTAACTATCACACAAGATGGTAACACTGCTGGAGACTCCTACAATGTAACATCACACAAGATGAACACTGCTGAGGCTCCTACAATGTAACTATTACACAAGATGGTAACTGCGGAGGCTCCTACAATGTAACTATCACACAAGATGGTAACACTGCGGAGACTCCTACAATGTAACTATCACACAAGATGGTAACACTGCGGAGGCTCCTACAATGTAACATCACACAAGATGAGTAACACTGCAGAGGCTCCTACAATGTAACTATACACAGAGATGTAACACTGCGGAGCTCTACAATGTAACTATCACACAAGATGGTACACTGCGGAGGCTCCTACAATGTAACTATCACACAAGGATGGAACACTGCTGGAGCTCCTACAATGTAACTATCCACAGATGCTAACACTGCTGAGGCTCCTACAATGTAACTATCACACAAGATGGTAACACTGCGAGAGCTCCTACAATGTAACTATCACACAAGAGGTAACACTGGGAGGCTCCTAAATGCTAACTGATCACATCAAGTCAGGTAACACTGCGAGGCTCACTGTAACTCAGTCACACAAGATGGTAACACTGCGGAGACTCCACTGTAACTATCATCAGTCAGAGCTGTGACACTGCTGAGATCTCAGACTATCACACAGAGGTAACACTGAAGTCTCCAATGTAACTACACGAGTGGTACACTGCGAAGTACTCAAATGTACACTGACACGCTAAGATGCTATCACTACACTGTGAAGTGCTCTACAATGTAACTATCACACAAGATGGTAACACGCGGAGGCTACAATGTAACTATCACACAAGATGGTAACACTGCGAGGCTCACTATACACATGTAAGTCTCTCACACAAGATGGTAACACTGCGGAGGCTCCTACAATGTAACTATCACAAGAGTGGTAACACTGCGAGTCTCAATGTAATATCACACAAGATGGTAACACTGCAGGCTCCACAATGTAACATCATGACACAAGATGAACATGGGGGCTCCTACAATGTAACTATCACACAAGTATGGTAACACTGCTGGAGCTCCACAATGTAACTATCACACAAGATGGTAACACTGTGGAGGTTCCTACAATGTAACTATCACACAAGATGGTAACACTGCGGAGGCTCCTACAATGTAACTATCACACAAGATGGTAACACTGCGGAGGCTCCTACAATGTAACTATCACACAAGATGGTAACACTGCGGAGGCTCCTACAATGTAACTATCACACAAGATGGTAACACTGCGGAGACTCCTACAATGTAACTATCACACAAGATGGTAACACTGCGGAGGCTCCTACAATGTAACTATCACACAAGATGGTAACACTGCGGAGGCTCCTACAATGTAACTATCACACAAGATGATGGTAACACTGCGGAGGCTCCTACAATGTAACTATCACACAAGATGGTAACACTGCGGAGGCTCCTACAATGTAACTATCACACAAGATGGTAACACTGCGGAGGCTCCTACAATGTAACTATCACACAAGATGATGTAACACTGCGGAGGCTCCTACAATGTAACTATCACACAAGATGGTAACACTGCGGAGGCTCCTACAATGTAACTATCACACAAGATGGTAACACTGCGGAGGCTCCTACAATGTAACTATCACACAAGATGGTAACACTGTGGAGGCTCCTACAATGTAACTATCACACAAGATGGTAACACTGCGGAGCTCCTACAATGTAACTATCACACAAGATGGTAACACTGCGGAGGCTCCTACAATGTAACTATCACACAAGATGATGGTAACACTGCGGAGGCTCCTACAATGTAACTATCACACAAGATGGTAACACTGCGGAGACTCCTACAATGTAACTATCACACAAGATGGTAACACTGTGGAGACTCCTACAATGTAACTATCACACAAGATGGTAACACTGTGGAGGCTCCTACAATGTAACTATCACACAAGATGGTAACACTGCGGAGACTCCACAATGTAACTATCACACAAGATGATGGTAACACTGTGGAGGCTCCTACAATGTAACTATCACACAAGATGGTAACACTGCGGAGGCTCCTACAATGTAACTATCACACAAGATGATGGTAACACTGCGGAGGCTCCTACAATGTAACTATCACACAAGATGGTAACACTGTGGAGGCTCCTACAATGTAACTATCACACAAGATGGTAACACTGTGGAGGCTCCTACAATGTAACTATCACACAAGATGATGGTAACACTGCGAGGCTCCTACAATGTAACTATCACACAAGATGGTAACACTGTGGAGACTCCTACAATGTAACTATCACACAAGATGGTAACACTGCGGAGGCTCCTACAATGTAACTATCACACAAGATGGTAACACTGCGGAGGCTCCTACAATGTAACTATCACACAAGATGGTAACACTGCGGAGGCTCCTACAATGTAACTATCACACAAGATGGTAACACTGCGGAGGCTCCTACAATGTAACTATCACACAAGATGGTAACACTGGGAGGCTCCTACAATGTAACTATCACACAAGATGGTAACACTGCGGAGGCTCCTACAATGTAACTATCACACAAGATGGTAACACTGCGGAGGCTCCTACAATGTAACTATCACACAAGATGGTAACACTGCGGAGGCTCCTACAATGTAACTATCACACAAGATGGTAACACTGCGGAGGCTCCTACAATGTAACTATCACACAAGATGGTAACACTGCGGAGACTCCTACAATGTAACTATCACACAAGATGGTAACACTGTGGAGGCTCCTACAATGTAACTATCACACAAGATGATGGTAACACTGCGGAGGCTCCTACAATGTAACTATCACACAAGATGATGGTAACACTGCGGAGACTCCTACAATGTAACTATCACACAAGATGGTAACACTGCGGAGGCTCCTACAATGTAACTATCATCTTTGCTTCCTTCCTGGGTCAGGATCACGGACTGGGAGGCTCACGTGGTGACTGTGATCACGGGTGACTGGTGATCACGGGCTGACTGGGATCATGGTGACTGTGATCACGGGTGACTGGTGATCACGTGACTGGTGATCACGGGTGACTGGATCACGGTGACTGGTGATCAGTGACTGGTAGATACGGGTGACTGGTGATCATGACTGGTGATCACGGGTGACTGGTGATCACGGGTGACTGGTGATCACGGTGACTGGTGATCACGGGTGACTGGTCTGACAGATGGTGACACACGTGACAGAGAGGTAACACTGATCACGGGTCTCCTATCACTGTAACTGATCACTGATGGTATACACTGGGTGACAATAACTGATCACCGTGTGATGGTGATCACTGGAGGTTGCTGTGTGATCACGGTGATGTGTGGACACGTGCGGGTGTCACGTGCATGACTTCACTGTGCAAGGGGTGAGTATAGCTACTGCCCACGGCTCTGAAGTAGACTATCCACAGGTGGTGATCACTGGGAGGCTTCACAATGACTGATCACCTAGGCTGGTACACTGCGGAGACTCCTACAATGTAACTATCACACAAGATGGTAACACTGGGAGGCTCCTACAATGTAACTATCACACAAGATGATGGTAATCACTGGAGGCTCCTGACAATGAACTATCACACAAGATGGTAACACTGGGGACTCCTGACATGTAACTATGACACGGTGATGGTGAACACTGGCACGGGCTGTGACACAGGTGACTATCACTGGTGACTTCTCCGGTCTGGATCACGGGTGACTGGTGATCACGGGTGACTGGTGATCACGGGTGACTGGTGATCACGGGTGACTGGTGATCACGGGTGACTGGTGATCACGGGTGACTGGTGATCACGGGTGACTGGTGATCACGGGTGACTGGTGATCACGGGTGACTGGTGATCACGGGTGACTGGTGATCACGGGTGACTGGTGATCACGGGTGACTGGTGATCACGGGTGACTGGTGATCACGGGTGACTGGTGATCACGGGTGACTGGTGATCACGGGTGACTGGTGTTGGAAAGAGGGGACAGCAGTGATCAGTAGCGGCTGTCACACTAATCACTTCTCCTAATCACTTAATGACCTGATTACTACACATGTGACATAATGATTAGTTTTGTGTGTGTGTGTGTGTGTGTGTGTGTGTGTGTGTGTGTGTGTGTGAGCGCGCGTGCGCATGCTTGTCAGTGCATACTTTCTATGTTTGCAAGGGGTCGAGTCATAGCTCCTGCCCCGCCTCTGAAGTGCCATCTCCAGGCTTGATTCCTGGCTTCCATGACCCGATCGTACCTAGGCTTGATACCGTGTACGGAAATTGTACGAAGACTTTGATATTATAGTAATGATAATAGTTGTGTCAGTGATTATAACAGCAAAACAGTGTAATAACAATAATAATGATAATAATATTGGGGAAGTGGAACAGAATTCTTCCTCCGTAAGCCATGCGTGTCGTAAGAGGCGACTAAAATGCCGGGAGCAAGGGGCTAGTAACCCCCTTCTGTATATATTAATGAATTTAAAAAGAGAAACTTTAGTTTTTCTTTTTAGGTTACCCTGACTCGTTGGGATACGACCAGTGTGTTGAAAAATATAATAATAGTAGTAGTACTAGTAATAATAGTAATAGTAAATAATATTTATAGTAATAATAATAATAGCAGTAGTAGTAGTAATAATAATAATAATAATAATAATAATAATAATAATAATAATAATAATATATATTAAGTTTAAGAAACATTGGAACAACGCAGAACAAACTAACATGAACAATGAAAGTGACAGTGACCGAGGACATCAGCTGGACCAGAGCCACGGGTCTTGCTTGAGGGGGTGTTGGAGGGAGGGCTGGTCAGGTACTAGATTGTTTTGTTTTTTTCATTTAGCAGTGTGCTGGTACCCGGCAGTGTGCTGGTACCCGGCAGTGTGCTGGTACCCGGCAGTGTGCTGGTACCCGGCAGTGTGCTGGTACCCGGCAGTGTGCTGCTACCCGGCAGTGTGCTGGTACCCGGCAGTGTGCTGCTACCCGGCAGTGTGCTGGTACCCGGCAGTGTGCTGGTACCCGGCAGTGTGCTGGTACCCGGCAGTGTGCTGGTACCCGGCAGTGTGCTGGTACCCGGCAGTGTGCTGCTACCCGGCAGTGTGCTGGTACCCGGCAGTGTGCTGGTACCCGGCAGTGTGCTGCTACCCGGCAGTGTGCTGGTACCCGGCAGTGTGCTGCTACCCGGCAGTGTGCTGGTACCCGGCAGTGTGCTGCTACCCGGCAGTGTGCTGGTACCCGGCAGTGTGCTGCTACCCGGCAGTGTGCTGCTACCCGGCAGTGTGCTGCTACCCGGCAGTGTGCTGCTACCCGGCAGTGTGCTGCTACCCGGCAGTGTGCTGCTACCCGGCAGTGTGCTGCTACCCGGCAGTGTGCTGCTACCCGGCAGTGTGCTGCTACCCGGCAGTGTGCTGCTACCCGGCAGTGTGCTGCTACCCGGCAGTGTGCTGCTACCCGGCAGTGTGCTGCTACCCGGCAGTGTGCTGCTACCCGGCAGTGTGCTGCTACCCGGCAGTGTGCTGCTACCCGGCAGTGTGCTGCTACCCGGCCCTGTATGATAGATTGGGGGGGAAGGGTTGACGGAGGGTGGAAGGGAGGGATGATGTGAGAGGGAGATGAAAGGGTTCTAGGGAGAGGGAGGGTGAGGTAGCCAAGTCACATATATATATTAATTATTGCTTAGTAAGATACCTACGGAATGAGTTTAGCATTGTGTGTGTGTGTACTCACCTAGCTGTGGTTGTAGGGGTCGATTCACAGCTCCTGGCCCCGCCTCTTCGCTGGTCGCTAATAGGTCCACTCTCTCCCTGCTCCATGAGCTTTATCTAAGCTCTTCTTAAAGCTATGTATGGTTCCTGCCTCCACTACAACACTCTCCAGACTATTCCACTTCCTGACAATTCTATGACTGAAGAAATACTTCCTAACATCCCTGTGACTCAACTGAGTCTTCAATTTCCAGGTGTGACCCCCTTGTTGATGTGTGTGTGTGTGTATTCACTTGTTTGTGGTTGCAGGGAGTCTATTCACAGCTCCTGACCCCCACCTCTTCGCTAGTTGCTACTAGGTCCACTCTCTCTTCCTGCTCCAAGAATGAGTGTGTGCTTTAAACAGGTGTGAGGCAAGGTGTGTGTGTGCTTTAAACAGGTGTGAGGCAAGGTGTGTGTGCTTTAAACAGGTGTTACTGGCAGGTCGAATATTTCTTTGACTCGTCTCTGAAGCAGTCAAAAACTACTGCACTTTGGCAGTTTTGTTCTAAATACGTGACTAATTACATCACTCCTTTAACAAGCTGCTAAGAGAAGCTTCCTTGCGTAATAATACCTTGTCTGCTTTAAGTATCTCTATTATCCAAGCTCTTCTCTAATATTCGGGAGCTTTGATTTGGCCTCTTGGCCGACCACAACTCCGGAAAAAACTCTTTGACACTTCGACACGCTTTTGGCATCTTTGTATTAAAAAATATCCGTATATCTTGTGTTAAAAAATATCCGTATATATTGTGTTAAAAAATATCCGTATATCTTTGTGTTAAAAAATATCCTTATTTATTTTGTGGGATTGTGTCAGTATCTACTGAAAAGTGGTAAAGGTAAGGTAGAGAACGTGATCTTTCTACGTATCTCTATATTATAAATAACTATAGAATGAAAAAAATCTAACTCTCTCTTCAAGGACTCCATGTGGGAATAAGTCACTTTGACGTTCTTGGGTTATCCTGGTGGGTAATTTACACATATACTGCTGTGTATGATCATTTATGTAACTATTTATGTTTACCTGGATAAACTCTCTCTCTCTCTCTCTCTCTCTCTCTCTCTCTCTCTCTCTCTCTCTCTCTCTCTCTCTCTCTCTTGTGACAGCTGGTACAGGCGAGGTCACTCTCTCTCTCTCTTGTGACAGCTGGTACAGGCGAGGTCACTCTCTCTCTCTCTTGTGACAGCTGGTACAGGAGAGGTCACTTCTCTCTCTCTCTTGTGACAGCTGGTACAGGAGAGGTCATCTCTCTCTCTCTTGTGACAGCTGGTACAGGAGAGGTCACTCTCTCTCTCTCTCTTGTGACAGCTGGTACAGGAGAGGTCACTCTCTCTCTCTCGCTCTTGTGACAGCTGGTACAGGAGAGGTCACTCTCTCTCTCTTGTGACAGCTGGTACAGGAGAGGTCACTCTCTCTCTCTCTCTCTCTCTCTCTCTCTCTCTCTCTTATGACAGCTGGTACAGGAGAGGTCACTCTCTCTCTCTCTCTCTCTCTCTCTCCTTGTGACAGCTGGTACAGGAGAGGTCACTCTCTCTCTCTCTCTTATGACAGCTGGTACAGGAGAGGTCACTCTCTCTCTCTCTCTCTCTCTCTCTCTCTCTCTCTCTCTCTCTCTCTTGTGACAGCTGGTACAGGAGAGGTCACTCTCTCTCTCTTATGACAGCTGGTACAGGAGAGGTCATCCTCACATAACACAAATACTAAAGGTTTATCCTGGCACTCTCTTCGTCTATAATTATTTAGCTCAACACTTTCGCTGTTGTTTACATTGTGTTAACACGCAGAGTTGTGGCTGTGAGTTGACCTCCAGCTCTTGGTCCTTCAAGGCTGAGGGGCTACCTCCACCACCTGATCCTTCAGAGGAGAGTTACCACCGCCTGATCCTTCAAAGGGGAATGTATCTTCAAGCCAAGATATTGTAACTAGTTACTGTCACATTTCTCGGAACAAACCTGGTTACCACGCATCCTCAGGTTCTGTATGACCCTTACGGTTTGAGAGCTTCCCTACGCATGTAAATCACGTAATAAAAGTTATTGAAAATAACCCTGCCACTGCAGCCTTCAGAAGTGCAAGATTCCGTGTGATGGCGGTCAGTGTCGAGGCTAATTGAAAACTTCCTGAGTTTTCAACAATAGTGTTAAGAGTTGCTATGAGTGTAGTTTCTAGACAGTTGTGTAGAGGTAGCCAGCGAGTTATAATAATAATAATAATCTTTATTTCTACAAGTACATGATATAACTTATACAGACCATAGCTGACATCAATGACATACTACTATATAGACAGCAGAGCATTTCGGGCACATTAGGTCAGTTTTGTCCCCAGGATGCGACCCACATCAGTCCACTAACACCCAGGTACCCATTTTAATGCTAGGTGAACATGGGCAGCAGGTGTCTTAAGGAAACACGTCCTAATGTTTCCACCCGTACCGTGGATCGAACCACGGACCTCAGTGTGTGAAGATCAGTATTAGGATCAATGCAGGACTTAGGTTAGACCGTGGATGATTGGTAGTTGGTTCTGCCAGGCAGACAACGAGAAGGGTGACCCTAAGGTTACCTCCATTGGTGTTGTCCTCAGGGCATGAGCAAGACACATATGCAGTCAAACCACGGAACGGGGGGAGTTCGAACCTATGGGAAGTGAGTGGTAAAACTCCAGGCCAGTGCGTAAGCCAAAGGGCTTACGCACTTGTGCAGTATTTCTGTATCTTCCCTGAAGAACAGTTTCACCTGTGTAGCAGGCTTCATTAGTTGAACACGGAGATGAATTACAGTCACGGAGAAGTAGTTTGAGGTAATCAGTCCCTCAGCCTTCTTTCTTCTTCCGGCAAGACTGAGGGACTGATTACCTCAAACTACCTCTATGTCTTTTACTCTCTAGAGGATTATAATTAATCTCTGTATTCAACTAATGAAACCTGCTACGCACCACTATAATATTATATTTTTTCTTGTATTTAAACCATCCCCTTCAATAACTACTAACTACTGTGTCCTCTCTTCATTTCGTCAAGTGCTTTAATATTCAGTCTGTTAGTATTCAGATGACTTTTATTGTCAGGTGGGTATCTTCACCAGGTGCCAGATCAACCAGGCTGTGATGGATACGTGGGGTCAGCGGACCAGCAGCAGCAACAGCCTGGTTGACCAGGCTAGCACCAGACGAACCTGGCTCATGGCTGGGCTCCGGGAGTAGAAAATCTATCTTAATTCATCAAAGATATATGGAGGTATATCATCATTAACGTTCACCTCCTCGGGTGATGCTCTGGTATCGACCACGTTTGCCTGAGTCCAAATATCATACTGGCCAGAATAGTAAAGAAATGACACAGGTTACAGACCAACCCTTTTTTAGGACAGGTTTCCCCTGTGTGGAGCTTTCTCAGCTCATACTTGATAAAGCTCTACACAGGGGAAACGTCCTAAGAAAGGCTTATTCTGCAACCTGCCTCTCTCTCTCTCATGATAATAGGCTATAACGGTGTATTTCATGTGTTTCTAGCTTTTTGTTCATAGAACTGTTATAGCCTGTTTCTCGCTTTCATGATCATAGCCTATAATAGTATATTTCTTGTGTTCTGTCTTTATTTTTTCGTGATCATAGGCTATGGCAGTGTATGTCTTGTGTTCTATATCGGGAAACTATTTACTGGCTCATTATATACAACACTGTTAATGTACCTATTAATATACCCAACGGAGATTACAGAAGTAAAGGCAGTAAAATAAAATATAAATTGCATTTCTGTAAAATATGAATATACATAGAAACTACAGTGGGTGGGTATTGGTGTTGGGTGACGGGTTAGGTGAAGTTCGTCAGGAGACAGCACAAGTGCTTCCTGACGCTGGTCTTAGTCACAGATTGGTTCAAGTTAGGAGAGTACATAATCTAGCATAGTCTAAACAAAGCTCCTTGTTACGTGAAGCTACAAAAAGAAGCTAACTCGCCATAAATAACAATTAATCCGTCAAATAAACATGTCCAGCTAGGAGCGCCTTCCACAACAACAACACATTATGAAGGTGCTCGTGCCTCAATGGTAGGGCCTTCGAATCACAACCGAAAGATCCGGGTTGTATCCTGAGGCGGGTAGAGAGAATGGCCACATTTCCTTATACCTACTGTCTGTGTTCGCCTAGCAGTAAATAGGTACCTGGGGTGTTGTGACGCTCTTGTGGGTGACATCCTGGAGAAGAGAACACAGGGACAATAATGGAAATCAGCCACACTAATTGATTTTCTTGGATTGGTCTGCGTTACTTATCGCCCGAGGTAAATAATTCCAATAAATGATTTTCCAGTCATTATTGTAAAATTTATTTGGATATTCCGAGGTTGCTATCACATAATGTTAGAAATTCCTATCACAATGTTAGAGATTGTTATCGCATAATGTTAGATGGTTATCGTGTAAAGGTATTAACCAGGACATATACAAATGGTACACTTGTTCGGTACAAGGGCTAATTTCTCTTATAAATTAGGCTGCAGCAGTGGCAATTATCCAGATTAATTCATTTCCAACCTGTATCACCTTTATTTATTACTCTTGTTTAATTATAAAGCAAGAATACTAATTATAATAATAATAATAATAATTATTATTATTATTATTATTATTATTATTATTATTATTATTATTACGAACGCCTAGCTAACTGGCCTTATTTTTCCCAACAAAATGTCACACTTCAGGCATTTCCTACAAATTCTCTCATTACAATATTCCTATTATAGACTCATTACAATATTCTTATACTGTGATTCTCAAAGTTACCAAACGACTTTGTTTAGCAATATTCATATTATATTTTGTACTGTTTCTCATTTTTACATTTCTCAATACAATATTATTATGCAATAAATTCGCAAACAGGCGATCTTAACAATGCAGAAGAAGCCACATGGGGATGCACATGCTTAGCTCTAGATCTTTCATACTCTCGTGCGTCGTCAGGAGCTATGACACTCGTGCGTCGTCAGGAGCTATGACACACTCGTGCGTCGTCAGGAGCTATGACACACTCGTGCATCGTCAGGAGCTATGACACTCGTGCGTCGTCAGGAGCTATGACACACTCGTGCGTCGTCAGGAGCTATGACACTCGTGCGTCGTCAGGAGCTATGACACACTCTCGTGCGTCGTCAGGAGCTATGACACACTCTCGTGCGTCGTCAGGAGCTATGACACACTCGTGCGTCGTCAGGAGCTATGACACACTCGTGCGTCGTCAGGAGCTATGACACTCGTGCGTCGTCAGGAGCTATGACACACTCGTGCGTCGTCAGGAGCTATGACACTCCTGCGTCGTCAGGAGCTATGACACACTCTCGTGCGTCGTCAGAAGCTATGACACACTCGTGCGTCGTCAGGAGCTATGACACTCGTGCGTCGTCAGGAGCTATGACACACTCGTGCGTCGTCAGGAGCTATGACACTCGTGCGTCGTCAGAAGCTATGACTCGTACGTCGTCAGGAGCTATGACACTCGTGCGTCGTCAGGAGCTATGACACACACTCGTGCGTCGTCAGGAGCTATGACACACACTCGTGCGTCGTCAGGAGCTATGACTCGTGCGTCGTCAGGAGCTATGACACTCCTGCGTCGTCAGGAGCTATGACACACTCTCGTGCGTCGTCAGAAGCTATGACACACTCGTGCGTCGTCAGGAGCTATGACTCGTGCGTCGTCAGGAGCTATGACACTCGTGCGTCGTCAGGAGCTATGACACACTCGTGCATCGTCAGGAGCTATGACACTCGTGCGTCGTCAGGAGCTATGACACACTCGTGCGTCGTCAGGAGCTATGACACTCGTGCGTCGTCAGGAGCTATGACACACTCTCGTGCGTCGTCAGGAGCTATGACACACTCTCGTGCGTCGTCAGGAGCTATGACACACTCGTGCGTCGTCAGGAGCTATGACACACTCGTGCGTCGTCAGGAGCTATGACACTCGTGCGTCGTCAGGAGCTATGACACACTCGTGCGTCGTCAGGAGCTATGACACTCCTGCGTCGTCAGGAGCTATGACACACTCTCGTGCGTCGTCAGAATCTATGACACACTCGTGCGTCGTCAGGAGCTATGACACTCGTGCGTCGTCAGGAGCTATGACACACTCGTGCGTCGTCAGGAGCTATGACACTCGTGCGTCGTCAGAAGCTATGACTCGTACGTCGTCAGGAGCTATGACACTCGTGCGTCGTCAGGAGCTATGACACACACTCGTGCGTCGTCAGGAGCTATGACACACACTCGTGCGTCGTCAGGAGCTATGACTCGTGCGTCGTCAGGAGCTATGACACTCCTGCGTCGTCAGGAGCTATGACACACTCTCGTGCGTCGTCAGAAGCTATGACACACTCGTGCGTCGTCAGGAGCTATGACTCGTGCGTCGTCAGGAGCTATGACACTCGTGCGTCGTCAGGAGCTATGACACACTCTCGTGCGTCGTCAGGAGCTATGACACTCGTGCGTCGTCAGGAGCTATGACACACTCTCGTGCGTCGTCAGGAGCTATGACACACTCTCGTGCGTCGTCAGGAGCTATGACACTCGTGCGTCGTCAGGAGCTATGACACACTCTCGTGCGTCGTCAGGAGCTATGCAATGTTGCAAGATTAGCAACATAGTTTCCATCGCCATGTGGCTTTGTTCTGCACAACATTATTATATTTTGTTATGTGTTTTTCGTTATTACAAAATTGATCATTGTATTTGACACTAATAAACGAGATGTATATGTATATGGCAGATGTACTGTGATACATGTATGCATCTCACCGGAGGCGCCTTGATGCTGTTGAAGGGTTCTTGATCCAAGGAACCGGACCTATCCTCTCCTTGGATCGAACCTGAATGCCTTTCGTTCCCCCAGGCGCTACATAATCCCTACGGATTTAACGCTTTCCCGATGGCAATAATAATAAATGTATACCTATGTATATATGTATACATACAAACATATACATACATATTTGATAAGAATAGTCACAGTGCACATAGAGGCTTATACATAGCTGTTAATACACAGTTCTGCAGTATACATGATCTTATTACACTTAGTTGTAACACACACACTTTCCCAACACACACAACTGTAATGTACATAGCCCATATACACAGCGCATGTGTACATAGAAAATTAATACACATATTAAAAGTGTGTTGCAAGGAGCCTTGTCATGGTTGAAGAAGTAAAAGTTATGAAATATGTTGTAGGTGACCCGGAGGCTCCTTTCTACCCGGGGCGCCACGAGGTGTACACAAAGATGGCGAGGCTTCCACAAGGCTCTTGCTGTGATCCTTTTTTTCTCTCTCTTATGTGGGTGAGTGAGAAATGTTTAATAACACTTAGAGAAAATAGAGACTTTTATTTGTACGACGAAAAAGATTTAGAGTTTCTCCTTTGCAGAAATTTAAGGCCAAGAAAACAGGGCAAAAGTGTTTTCAATAGAGGTAATAGGCTTGGCTTCATTGTAAGTAGTTTGCAATAATCACAAACGAACGATAAAAAGATGCAAAATAACCACAGGGGGAGTTGAATGATAGCTATAGACTTTCGTGTTGCCATCAACACATCATCAGGAGCTTGCAGTATTGCAGAATATAGAGTAAGAAATCCAGGCAGATTCATTCAGGGGAAGAGAGCCAGTCGTTCCCCCTGAATGAATCCGCCTGGATTTCTTACTCTTTTTGCAACATTTTAAGCTCCTGGTGATGTGTTGAGTGCAACACGAAAGGTCTAGAGCTATCATTCAACTTTCCCTGTGGTTATTTTTGTATAGTAATTAGTATAAATAATAGGAGTCCTCAGGTTATACTTAAATTTCGTATAACTTTCGTATAGACAAACTTATGTTATGATGCTTAGTTCTGATCTCCATATCACAGAATGGACGTAAATGCTCTGGAAAATATATAGAGAAGGATGACGAAGTTGATTCCATATATCAGAAACATTTCCTGAACTTACACTCTTTGGGAAGACGTCAAATTATAGAAGATATGATTGAAGTGTACAAATGGAAAACAGGAATAGATAAAGGGGGATATGAATAGCGTTTTGAAAATAGCAGTCCAATACGAGACTCGTAGTAATGGATTCAGGAAGGAAAATTTAAATTTAGAAAGGATATTAAGGAGTACTGGTTTGGCAAATATGGATCAGCTGAACAAGCTCCCAAATAGCGTCATTGAGGCAAGAACTTTACATAACTTTAAAATATAAGTTGGACGGTACATGGAAGAGTGCGGGCGTGTGTGAGTTAGGCCTGCCTAGTATGTGCCAATAGGCCTATTGCCGTTTCTTTATTCTTATGGTTTTATGCTTAAAAGAAGACATTATTGGTAGAACGTTTCACCTATTCATATACCCTTGATGAGTTCTGAGTTTTTTTACTCCCGGAGCCCGGCCATGGGCCAGGCTCCTCTGGTTTTTGCCTGATCAACCAGGCTATTGCTACTGGTGGTTCGCTGACCCACATATCTATCACAGCCTGGTTGATCCGGCACCTGGTGGAGATACTTTATCAAGTACTTGATAAAGCCTCATGTAGGCGAAACGTCGTACCTCAGGTCTCTTTTTGCAGTTAATCTTGTCACCTATGCCGTACTCCAGCAAGTGAGTGATCACTGGCCACTATAACAACCTAGTCTACTTGTGTGTTTTATACGGTGTGATTGTTTCTAGCCTCACCTGTGTTTTACATGATGTGATTGTTTCTAGCCTCACCTGTGTTTTACATGATGTGATTGTTTCTAGCCTCACCTGTGTTTTACATGATGTGATTGTTTCTAGCCTCACCTGTGTTTTACATGATGTGTTTATTGTTTCTAGAGTTCCTCAACCCTGTGGGTTTTTACATGATGTGATTGTTGGTATCTTTAGTAGTCTACCTGTGATTGAGTTCATAGTGATAGTGATTGCTTTATTGGTAATCATGAGTGTAGTAGTGAGGTAGGTACGCGTGATTGAGTAATCATGAGTAGTAGTGAGGTAGTGTACAGCGTGTGATTGAGTAATCATGAGTGTAGTAGTGAGGTAGTGTACAGCGTGTGATTGAGTAATCATGAGTGTAGTAGTGAGGTAGTGTACAGCGTGTGATTGAGTAATCATGAGTATAGTAGTGAGGTAGTGTACAGCGTGTGATTGAGTAATCATGAGTGTAGTAGTGAGGTAGTGTACAGCGTGTGATTGAGTAATCATGAGTGTAGTAGTGAGGTAGTGTACAGCGTGTGATTGAGCTATCATGGGTGTGGAGGTAGGCTGGACAACTTCAGGAGTCAGGTTGCTGAAACAACAAGCGTCATTATGTCTGGTTTGGGCTTCTATTTTCCCCTCTTTAGCACACTCAAGAGTGCCCTGATGCCGGTGAAGTGCTCTTGATACAAGAAATTGGAACTATCCTCTCCTTCCTTGAATCTCCATAAAGCTCTGTAGATGCATTTGAGTACATAAAGTGTATTCGCCGAGGTTGTATTCGCCGAGGTTGTATTCGCCGAGGTTGTATTCGCCGAGGTCTTGAAAGCTGTGAAAGACACAAGAGTTCTTAACTCTTGTTTATAAGTTATTATTATAACTTTTATCACTAGTTGAGAGTCGGCACAGCTGTAGTATCATAGTAGTTGTTTGTATGCTGAGCGAAACGTTCTGAGGGCCAGCACATATTGAGACAGACTACCACTGAACATGCGTGTTCTCCTAAGAGAGCCCAGGTTTTAATACCGTCACTCAAAGCTGTTGTAAATGAAACCTTGTTATTATGCTGTAACGTTGATTTCTTTACGTATAAGTTACGTACAAATTCTGAAAGTCATTCTCACAACTTAAATGTATAATCCATACTTAGAGAAGCCTATTAGAAGAGGTTTGTACGGACGCGAGTGTTCAGTACAGATAGTATTTGACTCATTGGAAGGATCCGGGTTCAATCTTGGGGGAGCGGGATGCATGGACAGCAAGCCTCCTAACACCTGCTGCTCCTGCTTACTGGACTTTCTTGGGTTATTCTGGGTTATTAGTTTCTCTTTTTTGTCTTCCACCATCATCATTATCGTCATATTTTTCTTCCTTTATCATCGTCATCATCTCTGGTGGTTTGATTTTCTCTCAGTAATTTTGTGATTAGTTATTAAGGAAAGTTAGTTAGGACGCAGGTGTTGCTGAAGACAAGAGACACACACACACAATAACTGTCACAGGTGTTGCTGAAGACAAGACAGATGGACACAATAACTGTCTCCACTTGAGTAGGGATCTGTTAGGGATCAAGCAGACGGTGAAGTATGTGCGCGTGTGTGACTAGTGACGCCCCTCACTTTTTATTATTATTATTATTATCCATGCACGTTATTCAATACTACTTGATATTCTTTTACATTTTTTTTTAAACCGGCAGAGTTGCTGGAGGGAGTGGAGGGCAGGGAGAGAACCTTTTTCTATTCTATTTTAAACTCAACTATCTAGTCAGTATTAGAGGTCTCTGAACTGTGGTTAGTATTACTTGGAAGTCACTTCCGGAGGTCGACGAGCCGGCGGCCTGGTCCCAGACCAAGTCTCCTGGCTGCTGTTTGATCAAGTTGTTAGTGTCCACCGCCTGCAGCCCAACATATGCATCACAGCCCGGCTAATCAGGAACTGTTTTTGAGGAATCTGTCGAGTTCCATCTTGAAGACAGTTAAGAGTTTGTCAGTGATCCCTCTTATGTATGAAAGGAGGGTGTTGAAGAGTCCTTTACACTTATTGAGTTCTCTCTCAGTGTGCTCATCGCTTCCCTGCTTCTCGTTCGAGGTTTCCTGCACATTATGCCAAGCATCTTGTGTTTATAAGTAATTTCAGTATGCAGGTTTGGTACCAATCCCTCCAGGATCTTTCAAGTGTAGATTATGATGTATTTTTCTCGCCTACTTTCTAAGGAGTACATTTCAAGGGACTTCAATCACTCCCAGTAATTTAGGTGTTTGACTGAATTTGTATGAGCTGTCAATCTTCTCTGTGCATTCTCCAACTCAGCAATTTCGCCTGTCTTGAAGGAGGTCGTTAGTACACAGCAATACTCTAGCCTAGTGAGAACGAATGACCCGAATAGAGTCATCATTGGCTTGAAATATTTTGTTTTGAAGGTTCTGGTTATCCAATCTATCATTTTCTTGTGGTTGTAATAACACTCTTGTGCTCCTTGAACGTGAGATCTGACATTATCACTCCCAGTTCTCTCACATGACCAAAAGCTTCACTTAGTGGGTCATCACAATAAGACCTACGGTGGGAAATGTTTTCTCATTTTTTTCTGAGGAAATAACGTCACACTATACTGTCTCCATAGGGCTTATACAGCTCCTGGGGCATGGCAGACCATCAAGAGTCAATCCAAGGAAAGGGAGAGTAGCGCCAATTTATCGAGGGATGGGCACTTATGCCCACCCCTGGAAAGAGTATGTATGTACAGCAAGTAGGTAGGTAGACAGCAACAGGTCAGTTAGGGGCTAACCTCTTGTCATGTGATAAAATACTGAGAGGAATCGACAAGGTGGACAGAGATGGGGCACAACAACAAGGGATCACAGTTGGAATGTCATATGTACCATACAACAGGAAGTTGAAGACTCAGATGAATCATAGGGATGTTAGGAAGTATTTCTTTAGCCTTAGAGTTGTCAGAAAGTGGAATAATCTGGAGAGGGAAGTAGTGGAAGCAAGTTCCATACATAGCTTTAAGAAGAGGTATGATAAAGCTTATGGAGCAGGGAGAGAGTGAATTAGTATCGACCAGTGAAGAGGCGGGGCCAGGAGGTATGAATCGACCCCTGCAACCACATATAGGTGAGTACACACCAGATAACCTTATCTGCTGCCACCGTTGAGCTACGTGGCTCCGATGTTAAAAATAGTGCGGGATGGCGGGAACCTC
The DNA here is from genome assembly GCA_009830355.1 of Cherax destructor. Taxonomy (NCBI): domain Eukaryota; kingdom Metazoa; phylum Arthropoda; class Malacostraca; order Decapoda; family Parastacidae; genus Cherax; species Cherax destructor. The sequence goes on from WNWK01009477.1 coordinate 65,612, forward strand.
TTGTTTACAAACACACCATACGTCACTGATCAAATTGTGACGTCATCAGTGACGTTGCACGTAAGGCACCACGTGATTGGTCGAGCTGCTACAAAAACACGTGACGTCATAAGCATGCCACTATGTGATTGGTTGAAGTGCATATAAACTCATCAGTGACGTCACGCCTAAGACACGCTACGAGTCTGTTGCACTAATCTACAACTCTATTGCTAAACCAATCCTTCTCTATCATTTCTAAATAAAAAATTATCCAGCTTGGTTTTTTTTTATAAATCTTTATTGATTCCTGTTTTACATTTATACACCAGGCATATCCTGTTAATTCTACGTCCTTCCAGTGAATACGTTTACAGTGCACAGTGAAACGTTTACAGTGTATAGTGCAACCATTTATAGTGTACAGCGAGACACGTTTAGTGTTGTGTACAGTAAAAAGGTTTTATACTGAAATGGATAGTGTATATTGTTTATAGTGAGCAGTGAACATTTTTATTATAGTGACCAATAGATACAGTGACCAGTAAACAGTGACGTGATGGTGTTTTTCATTGTTGGTTGATGACGTGCTGGTGTTATTCACTGTTGGTTGATGACGTGCTGGTGTTATTCACTGTTGGTTGATGACGTGCTGGTGTTATTCACTGTTGGTTGATGACGTGCTGGTGTTATTCACTGTTGGTTGATGACGTGCTGGTGTTATTCACTGTTGGTTGATGACGTGCTGGTGTTATTCACTGTTGGTTGATGACGTGCTGGTGTTATTCACTGTTGGTTGATGACGTGCTGGTGTTATTCACTGTTGGTTGATGACGTGCTGGTGTTATTTACTGTTGGTTGATGACGTGCTGGTGTTTTTCATTGTTGGTTGATGACGTGCTGGTGTTATTTACTGTTGGTTGATGACGTGCTGGTGTTATTTACTGTTGGTTGATGACGTGCTGGTGTTATTTACTGTTGGTTGACAACGTGATGGTTATTCACTGTTGGTTGATGACGTGCTGGTGTTATTTACTGTTTGTTGTGATGTGATGGTGTTATTCACTGTTGGTTGATGACGTGCTGGTGTTATTTACTGTTGGTTGATGACGTGCTGGTGTTATTCACTGTTGGTTGATGACGTGCTGGTGTTATTCATTGTTGGTTGATGACATGCTGGTGTTATTTACTGTTGGTTGATGACGTGATGGTTATTCATGTTGGTTGATGACTGCTGTGTTATTTACTGTTGGTTGATGACATGCTGGTGTTATTCACTGTTGGTTGATAACGTGATGGTTATTCACTGTTGGTTGATGACGTGCTGATGTTATTTACTGTTGGTTGATGACGTGATGGTGTTATTCACTGTTGGTTGATGACGTGCTGGTGTTATTTACTGTTGGTTGATGACGTGGTGTTATTCACTGTTGGTTGATGACGTGCTGGTGTTATTCATTGTTGGTTGATGACGTGCTGGTGTTATTCAATGTTGGTTGATGACGTGATGGTGTTATTCATTGTTGATCACGTGATGGTGTTATTCACTGTTAGTTGATGACGTGATGGTGTTATTCACTGTTGGTTGATGATCTGGTGTTACTGTTGGTTGATGACCTTGTATTACTTACTGTTGGTTGATGACCTCCTGGGATTACTGACTGTTGGTTGATGACCTCCTGGGGTTACTCTTTGCTGGTTGATGACCTCCTTGTATAACTCACTGCTGGTTGATGACCTTGTATAACTCACTGCTGGTTGATGTCCTCCTTGTATAACTCACTGCTGGTTGATGACCTCCTTGTATAACTCACTGCTGGTTGATGACCTAGTGTTACTCACTGTTGCTTGATGACCTGGTATTATTCACAGTAAGTTTGAGGGTACCAAGACTCTTAAGACACAGTACTCTAACGTCTTGAAGACACGGAACTTTTTTTTGTTAAAAGTTGAATTATTGGAGACTTATAAAAGAAAAACATAAGTCCCCTCCCCTCCCTTTCATTAGGAAAGGGCGAAACGTCTCTTAGTATATCCAGGTGTTGTACATGTGTCTTATTTGTCAGCTTATCTGTGTTGTATATCTTTGATCTTATGAACCCTGTGTATGATCTCATGTATATAATAATAATAATAATAATGTTTGCTTGCCCCACAGACTCTTCAGATATCGTGGACTGCAAGTTGAAGTTGATCCTGGGGTTGATATGGACTCTGATCCTCAACTATTCCATCTCTATGCCCATGTGGGATGGAGAGGAGCAGGTGGCACCCGGAGAGAAGGGACCTTCACCCAAACAGAGGTCAGTTATTACACTTGTTTATAGTTAAGTGTTTGTGTAGTAGGATCATAGTAAACAGGTGATATTACAGTATACAAAACAACCACTGAGAAAAAAATAGTGAACGTCCAAGCGCTTTCGTGATTTCTCATATTATCCAGGAACTGTAAAAATAATTCAACAGCAGAAGGCTTATAAGGCTAACCTGTTTATTGATTAAGATACATGTGCAACAGTTGGGTGTCTTTATTATCGAAACGTTTCGCCTACACAGTAGACTTCTTCAGTCAAATACAGAGGCAGTAATTGTAGTAGTCAGATAAAGGTGATGTAATCAGTCCATCAACCTTGGAGAAAAAGCATTTGAGGTGGTGATTCCCTCAGCCTGGAGAAGAGTTCAGCTCCAGGGTCTGGAACAATGTTCCAGACCCTGGAGCTGAACTCTTGTCCAGGCTGAGGGACTGACCACTTCATATTTCCAAAGTTGAAGGACTGATTACATCATCTTTAACTCGATACTACAACTGCTGCCTCGGTATTTGACTGAAGAAGTCTACTGTGTGGGCGAAACGATTCACCAATAAAGACACCCAACTGTTGCACATGTGTTTTCATCTTTAACTTGTCGTATTTTATTATATTATCAACTTACCTGTTTGTATTCACCTGTTTATTATTATTTGAGTGTGCAAGGAGCGAGCTCCAGCTCCCGGTTCCGCCCTCTCAGTTTTAGACTGGTTAGTGGTAGTGATCCCAGAAGAACGGGGTTTTGAAAACAGAAGCTAGTGATGGTGGTCAAGAGAATAAGAGGTTTTGACCTAAACAGTTCAGTGATTAGTGAATATGGAGTTGATTTCGGTAGTTTGCAGCGCAGCATTCAGCACGTCACGCTGGGGTGACAGGTCTTGTCACGCTGGGGTGACAGGTCTTGTCACGCTGGGGTGACAGGTCTTGTCACGCTGGGGTGACAGGTCTTGTCACGCTGGGGTGACACAGGTCTTGCCACGCTGGGGTGACACAGGTCTTGCTGTGGCCCACCACAGTGCCGGCACCATTGAAGGGCCAATGTTATGACAAAGACTCGTGTCAGATTCTCGCCCTGGTGAACAAACTAACAGTAAGAGTGTGTGGGTGGCTGTGATAGGGACTAGTGTCAGGGAGGTGAGGGAGAGGCGTTGGCCAGACTACCTAACAAGGTAGTCAGGGTGGTTAGTAAACTGGGGTGTGGGTGGTTGGTAGTAGAGGTGGGGGGATTAATAATAAAAATAATAATAATAATAATCTTTATTTCTACAAGTATATGTACAAGGTACATAGGCCATAGCTGACATTAATGACATTCTACTGTATAGAAAGCCCCTTGTTATGCAGAGCACTTGGGGCAAATTAGGTCAATTTTGTCCCCATGATGTGACCCACACCAGTCGACTAACACCCAGGTACCTATTTTACTGTTAGGTGAAGAGGGACAGCAGGTGTCTTAAGGAAACCCGTCCTAATGTTTTCACCCGTACCGGGGATCGAACCACGGATCTCAGTGTGAGCTAAGTGCGCTACTGGTTGACGAGAAGGTTGATTCTTCGTGGTAATATTGTTTGATTGTTGTTGTTTTGGTGGTAGCGAAAGATTAGAGTCAGTTTTAATACTAAAATTAAGGCTACTGTAATGTGTTCATCATTTGGGGGTGGGGGGAATATCCTGAGGCTACAGTATAGATCCCTGACACTGTTCTCCTTTTAAATGATCTTGATAATTATCTAAAACTTTCTCTCCAATTTGTGGATTAGTTGTGAATTATTTTATCTACGGTATTGTGGGTTAGTTGTGAATTGTTACAGCCACGGTATTGTGGGTTAGTTGTGAATTGTTACAGCCACGGTATTGTGAGCGTTATTCTTCATAATGTAAATAAGAGAAACATAAAAAACCCGATGATTTGCTGGCGACACCAAATTAGTAAATAGCGTCGCATCTGTGGGGTGTGTTTTAGATGATCCTAGTGAACTCTATAGACTAACAGACGTTAGGTGAACACTTGTTAAACGTGAACACCAATGTGTGGGGAAGCCCTATCTAGGTGGAAATAACGAAGAGAATGCTAGGCTTCACTGCTAGGATCACGCAATACAACGAACACTATCAACACTGACTTGCCTAGCAAATACACTTCTTCACAAGGACGAGTTTGGTGTGGGAATGTAATAAAAGTGGTATTAATAAAGACACAAACGGAGTAAATTTTAAGCTTTATTCAGGCAACTTTGTCTGTATAAAGTTTACAGTTACTGCTTTTGTGTATTTTATTATCCACAACGTGCCGGTATTTCCATACCATCTAGTGTTACGTTAATAATAGTAAAGGTTCTCCTTACGTAGCTACGTGGAGTGTGAAGCTAAATTGAAGAGAGAGAGAGAGAGAGAGAGAGAGAGAGAGAGAGAGAGAGAGATGAATTAATAATTTTAATGAGAAATAAATTCAATAAAAAATAATAGGAAGCTAATTGATTTAAACAGATAAATCTTTCGTTTAGCGTAGAATTACACAAGATATTAGTTGAGGACGTTGGAGTAGCAGCAGTACCACCACCAGCACCACCACCACTAGTACCACCACCAGGAGCAGCAGCACCACTAGTAGCATCGCCAGGAGCAGCACCAGTAGCAACAACACCAACCCCAGTAGCATCACCACCACCAGTAGCAGCACCACCACTAGTACCACCACCAGTAGCAGCAGCACCACCACCAGGAGCAGCAGCACCACTAGTAGCATCGCCAGGAGCAGCACCAGTAGCAACAACACCAACCCCATTAGCATCACCACCACCAGTAGAAGCAGCACCACTAGTAGCGTCACCAGTAGTCACCAGTAGTAGCAGTAACACCCGGAGCAGCACCACCAGCGGCAGTAACAGCAACAGTTGTAGTCGTAATAGTAGTGATAGTAGTAGAAGAAAAAGTAGTAGTAGTAATGGTAGTGGTGTAGTATGGTGAGAGAGCCTTTAATTTTCTATCGTGACTTCGTGTACTAAGAGCCTTTCCAGGGACTAGTTTTAGTTTTCCCGGCAGATTATTTCAGGATACGGACAAATCTTTCCATTTCAGATTAAATTTACTGATATAATTAGGTTAAATAGTGATGTTAGGAATACACTCTGGATAATCTCTATTGGATACGATTCGGTCTTGGGACTGAGGTCACTTAAAAAAATACAGAACGAGAGAGCACAGTAAACGAGTGGAGATAGCAAGTGACAGGTGAGGGTCAGGTGAAGCTGTGAGGTCATATAATTGCCGTATCATGTAGCAGACAAGAAGGCCACAGCAAGAGAAAAGAAGTCAACCCCCACCCGGGGGCCCCCAAGAAAGAAGACAGAAGAAAGAAGATGACCGACACCCTCTACCCAGGGGGCCAATGCCGGGTCACCATTTGGAGAAGACCCGGGCCGGATGTACCGGCGAACCTACAACAACAACAACAGACAAGAAGCAACATGCACAGTTATGAGACACTTTTGCAACGTATGGGAATCTCTATTAAGGAAAAGTTTCGCCACACAGTGGCTTCCTTAATGGAAATTACCATGTTGCATAAGTGTCTTAATCTTCAATTTGTCGGTTTTCAAACCATTTATCACATGTACAGCTATGTTGAAATTGGTGTAAACTACCGACAGGTTGATGATTAAGACACATGTGCAACAGTTGGGTATCTTTATTGTTGGAACGTTTCGCCCACACAGTAGACTTCTTCAGTCAAATACAGAGGTAACAGTTGCTGCCTCTATAATGTAATGTAAGAGGGGTAAGCGTGTGAAGGCACGTGTAATGTACCAAAATTCTTTTTCAAGAATTTCTGGACCTGAGATACGGATAGATAACTCTTAGGAAAACCCCAGTGATCACACCTCTTTTGGTGCGAGTGTCATGCTGTGAGTACAACTGAGTAACGTCGATGTTTATTGAGGAGTTTTTCTCTAGACTGATGGACCAGTAGGTCTGCTGCAGTGCTCCTCCATTCTTATATTCCCTTCAAAAGAGTGTTTTTGCTGGTGACCCTCATAGAAAAACATCAAGAAATGGTCGTTTACCTTCTGTTTTTTTCCAGTTCATGAGTTAAAGAATATCTTGCATGTTAATTATTTTGAGACACATGACTAAAAGCCACCAGCAGCACCAGCCTGGTGCTGCAAGTACCAGCCTGGTGCTGCAAGTACCAGCCTGGTGCTGCAAGTACCAGCCTGGTGCTGCAAGTACCAGCCTGGTGCTGCAAGTACCAGCCTGGTGCTGCAAGTACCAGCCTGGTGCTGCAAGTACCATCCTGGTGCTGCAAGTACCAGCCTGGTGCTGCAAGTACCATCCTGGTGCTGCAAGTACCATCGCTCTCCAAGTCAAAGCAAAGTCAAAACAACAGTTTGAAAAAAATTGCTTTCATAAACGAAGGGGTTAAAGTTAACGCACAACTTGTTGTGGACTGTGAACTCGTGAAGGGGTAGAGGTGTTGATTCGCCGGGAATTCTCCCGGCCCGGGTCTATTCCAGATGGCGACCCGGCTCCGGCTCCCTGTCGTGGGAGTATCAGACCTATGTCTCCCATGGGAGGAGGTACAAGTACCCCCTCATCGTTGGGACCAACTGATCCCAGGCCTAGCCACATTCCCCACCAGCACTGGGCTGGTAGGGAGAAGCTAGGCCTCTCTGGTCTGCCATCTTCCCCGCCCCAGGGAGGCTGAGGGAAGCGCAGTCTTGGGAGCTGCAGATGGTAGCAAGCTCCAGCTTTGGCACCTACCCTGCCCTAAAAAGGGCTGGGCATGGTATCGATCCTGTCGTGGAGGGGTTGTTTGTTGTTCTTGATTCGCCGGTACTCTCCCGGTCCGGGTCTTTTCCAGATGGTGACCCGACCTTGGCTCCCTGGCGTGGGAGTGTCGTGAGACCTATGTCTCCCATGTGAGGAGGTACAAGGACCTCCTCATCTTCTGGGACCAACTGTTCCCAGGCCTAGCCACATTCCCCGCCCTCACGGGGCTCGTAGGGAGAAGCTAGGCCGCTGGTCTGCCAACGGCAGTCCTGGGAGCTGCAGACAGTAGAAGGCACCTTCCCCGCCCCAGGAGGGCACGTGGGACTATTTCCCACCCTAGGGGGGCCCGTGGGAGTGGTGTCTTGCCCTCATATTGTAGGGGTAAGTTAGTGTCATTCTTAAGTTTTCGTTTGACTTCACAACCCTCGTCAAGTTATGCGTCAATTAATTCTAAGCTATTTTTTTTCTTCAAACTGAGCGGCAGTCCTTGCTAATATTTTTGTTATGGAAAAGTTGGTGACTAATTTTTTCAATATCATTCTCATGAAACACTTCATAAAATATGGATAATATCAGATTTAAATGTTTCCTGGTTTTCTTTGGTCGCCTCATTGCCAGACATTTCGCGACCCGTTTTCTTTTTTTGTATATATGGTTGTGTCCTGGTGGCAGGTGTTCTGTCTTCAGATACTGAATTTTTTTTTTTTTTTGTGAATAAAAATTCAAAATGAAAAGTAAGCATAATATAAGAGGGGCTGGAGACGTGACTATTGAACAGATAAAATGTTATTTTAATGCCAAGAATATGTTTACTTTGCATGTTTACCTTGGTGTTAAAGTTTCTTGGTTAACGTCATTATTACAGCCACTATACAGGGCTGCCATTGTGATAATTACTGTTATTTATATTGATCAAGTCACATAAGCTTTTAGTGTGATGTGACTGTGAGGTGTAGTCTTGCCCCTTATATAAGCCCTCTTGTCATGTTTCCTTTTATAGTTCCTTGATAATGTGAGTAGTCACATTATGTTCTTTAAAGAACAGAAAGGCTCAATACCGTGACTGGAACAATACACAAATATCCCGTACATAGGAGAGAGGAGCTTATGGCGACGTTTCGCTCCGACTTGGACCATTTACAAAGGCACACTAACACGGGATAGGTATAGTGTTTGTCGGGAAACAGGACAAGTGTTTCCTGACACGGGTGTTAGTCATATGATGACCCACAGCTGGAGCTTACCGTCATCTGACCGAGGCCTTCCACTGGCTTACCGGTCCACCTCATGGTTATGATTATATATAACACGAGTGAGGGAGCCAGTATGTATAGGCGAGGGGAGGACAGGGACGGGACGACGAGAGGAAGAAAGCAGTAGACAAGTATGATAGAGAGATAATGCTCCTTTGTGCTGGTTTGTGTGATGTTCCTGGGGATGTGGATAGTTCTAGTAGAGTTTCCGTGGCTTACAGGGGTTGTGAGCGAGCTGCAACTACACCCAGTGGTTGTTCTAAGCCGGGATCATGTGTCAGGCAGGGTGAGGTGTTTGTCAAAACCTTCCTTCACAGTAAACAAGTCGGTGGTTTTCAGTTTATTCCTTGGGTAGCATTGAAAATGGATTGGGCAGATATTTTTGTTAGTGGGTTTGAGAAAGATGTGCCTAGTATGGGCCTGGAGACCTGCTGCGGTGTTTCCTTATGATCTTATGTATATCTCCGCTGACAGACACTTAAATAATTTAGTTGTAACTTTACGTAACTGTAGGCTAATAAAGTTAAACTAATCTAGAATAAGTAATAGTATTTAATGTTGGTCTATGTTTATGGTGTGCATAAATTAGCACATTATAAAATAATACGAATGGTTTAAATAAACTAATTCTTGTAAGCAATCAGCGGTTTTAAGTATAACCACATTTCCAGCACTTACAGTGTAGCCAGCTCGCGGGTTATGTCATTTCTTGGAAATATTACGCAGTTAGCTCCTTCAACCAGTTTAAAAACGTATCTAATTATATACTTTATCCAGGAAATACGTTTCTAGCGAGAAAAAGCTGACAAGTGCTAGGCTTTCAACCAGCTACGTTATCGTGTATATGATTTTTATAATTCACATCATTAGTTACATGAATACCTCCATGATGTATTGGAATTTCCTTACACATGACTGGAGTTTATTCCTGGAGTTTATTACCTGCAGTCGGTTTTGGGGGGTCATTGCCCCCGCGGCCCGGTTCCAGATCAAGTTGCTGGTCTCATCAGGGTCGTCAGCACTGAGTAATATTCCCAATGAAGGAGCAGGAGCGATTTGAAAAGTGTCATCATTGGCAATATGTCCCTTATTTTGAAGGTTCTCATTACCCACCCATCATCCTTCTGGCTGTCATGACCTTTGTCTTATTTTTTTTTTATTTTTTTTATTAACACATCGGCCGATTCCCACCAAGGCAGGGTGGCCCGAAAAAGAAAAACTTTCATCATCATCATTCACTCCATCACTGTCTTGCCAGAAGGGTGCTTTACACTACAGTTATAAAACTGCAACATTAGAGGTGTACAAATGGAAAACAGAAATAAACAAAGGGGATGTAAATAGCGTGCTGAAAATATCCAACCAAGACAGGACTCGCAGCAATGGTTTCAAGTTGGAAAAGTTCAGATTCAGGAAGGATATAGGAAAGCACTGGTTTGGTAATAGAGTTGTGGATGAGTGGAACAAACTCCCGAGTACCGTCATAGATGCTAAGACGTTGTGTAGTTTTAAAAATAGGTTAGATAAATACATGAGTGGGTGTGGATGGGTGTGAGCTTGTACTAGGTCAGATGTAGTGCTCCTTCCTTAAGTGAAAGTAACCTGACCTGTACTAATTCCTTAAGTGGAAGTGACCTGACCAGGTGGTCGGCTGGACAATTATATGAGTGGGTGCGGTTGGGTGTGAATTGGTCCTGACTAGGTTGTGCTACTAGGTCAGATGCAGTGCTCCTTCCTTAAGTGAATGTAACCTGACCTGGCTGGGTCGGGGCATTGGCTTAAGCCGTTGGAGATTTGGACCTGCCTCGCATGGGCCAGTAGGCCTACTGCAGTGTTCCTTCTTTCTTATGTTCTTATGTTCTTATGTTAACACCCCTCCTTTAGCTGTATAACCCCTGTGGTTTAGCGCTTCTATTTGATTATAATAATAATAACACCCCTCCTTTAGAGTGCCGGCACTGTACTTCCCATCTCAGAACTCAAGTCCGGCCTGCCGGTTTCCTGAATCCCTTCATAAATGTTACTTTGCTCACACTCCAACAGCCGTCAAGTATTAAAACCATATGCCTCCATTCACTCTATCAAATACGCTCACACATGCTTGCTGGAAGTCCAACCCCTCGCACACAAACTTCCTTTACCCCTCCCTCCAACCTTTCCTAGGCCGACCCCCACCCCTTCCTCCACTACAGTTTATACACTCTCGAAGTCACTCTGTCTCGTTCCATTCTCTCTACATGTCCAAACCACCTCAACAACCCCTCCTCAGCTCTCTGGACAATCGTTTTTGGTAATCCCGCACCTCCTCCTAATTTCCAAACTCCGAATTCTCTGCATTATATTCACACCACACATTGACCTCAGACATGACATCTCCACTGCCTCCAGCCTTCTCCTCGTTGCAACATTCATCACCCATGCTTCACCCAATGGGCGTTGGTATAAC